>OX442430.1:7555536-7589183 GCA_949361645.1 Spongilla lacustris
TATGCAGAAACCCTTTTTTTTTTTTTTTTTTTTTTTTTTTCATCATATCACGCGACAACTCTACATAATTAGGGGTCGGATCAGAATGCAGTGCTAATTAACACAAGATATAAAAAAACATTCTCTCTGAGAAAGTTAGTGGTATATAGGATTTGAAGGCAATGGTAGTGTAAAAAGGAAGGGAACAAGGGATTCAGTGGACTGTCCACTGAATCCCTTGTTCCCTTCATTTTTACACCACTATTGCCTTCAAATCCTATATACCACTAACTTTCTCAGAGAGAATGTTTTTATATCTTGTTTCATTTTTTTTATATAAGTGACTACTAGTATATAGGTGTACTGACATGTAGTACAAGTAAATACGATTGTACGATAAAATCAGCCGTTGTAATTCCCATGTTTATTGCCTAGCAACACAATGTTACACTTGCAGCTGTTCCATTAGTTCGAAACTCGCGCACCAAGCTCTCCCTCTTAGAAGCTCGTTTCTCGTCTGAGTTCAGTTCATAACGTTGCCTCTTAGAAGTTCGCACCGCAATAGAATTCTTTTCCTGTTGCCCCCTCTTAGAAGCTCGGTTCGACTCCAGATTTGCTCTGTACATGTCACGAGCAGACGCCCGCCTTTGTTCAGCATCAGCATCGTACCGAACTCGGGAGGACTCTAACTCATAGTCTTGATTTAGGAGGTATTCCTCTCGTCGCATAGCTTTCCTCTTTTGAAGCCATGAAGGCATTTTGACAAAAATAACTTCGCTAGCTAAAAGTGGTGAGCAAAACTAAAAACACAAATGAAACTTCCACCTGAGTGTTCCAATCATATATAACGATACACAATTTTAATTATACGTGAAACATTGTCATGAAAACGGTTTTCGTATAGTTCTAAATTACGTATATTGGTTACATGCTTTATTTATATATCTGATACCTGAAGATGTATTGTCAGATTTTTCTACGATTTTTGGTGTAACTGGCGCTCTTTAAAACCTTTCCTATCTCGAGTTATAAAGACGACGACTATGGACAAATTACGGTCTGGGAACGAGAACTACGAGCTTGTTTGTTCTCTTAAAGTAAACGGTCTGGCGACTTGAACAAAACAATAAATGATCGTCTTTCCATTGTGGATCGACAGCAATAAAGAGCTACACTATCCGTTTCTCGGTTCATGAGTTATACGCGGGTCGCGTTTTTTTAATGATTTCATGATACGGCACAAATCCTATATGAGAGTTACTGCCGTAACTCTCGATAGTGTGCGCGAACGGATGGCATTGATAGATCGATGTTCCGTGCGAAGGGTGCGGTGCATTTACCGTCAATAATAATGCAACAGACTTACGGTTTTAAAAAAATGATTTTTAACCTTTTACCTTGCTCTACAGTCACATACACTAACTAGGAAACGTTTGGGAGTTAATCTTTGTGTACGATTTCAAGGCTCTGGCCCCTCCTGAAGATCTCTGGTAACCTGTCTGGGCTGGAGGCCATCCAAGCATACCTTGACCATTTGACGCCTATCAGCTCAAAGGCAAGAGGTGTAAGGTGTTAAATGGAAGCTGCCAAGGGCACCAGTGTTGATCATTTGGATTACCAAGTGATCAGTGATATGGTATTTGGCAGGGCCACGGAAAGGGTTGGAAAATCACTGGAGAACAAGGGTGCTGTTGAATGGGGTTATGTAGACCTACTGCATGTATGCGGGGGGGGGGGGGGGGGGGGGGGGGGCAATGTAGACCTACTGCATGTATGCGAGGGGGGCAATGTAGGCCTACTGCATGTATGCGAGGGGGGGGGGGGGGGCAATGTAGGCCTACTGCATGTATGCGAGGGGGGGCAATGTAGGACTACTGCATGTATGCGAGGGGGGGCAATGTAGACCTACTGCATGTATGCGAGGGGGGCAATGTAGGACTACTGCATGTATGCGAGGGGGGGGGGGGGGGGGCAATGTAGGCCTACTACATGTATGCGAGGGGGGGGGGGGGGCAATGTAGGCCTACTGCATGTATGCGAGGGGGGGCAATGTAGGACTACTGCATGTATGCGAGGGGGGGGGGGCAATGTAGGCCTACTACATGTATGCGAGGGGGGGGGGGGGGCAATGTAGACCTACTGCATGTATGCGAGGGGGGGGGGGGGGGCAGTGTAGGACTACTGCATGTATGTGAGGGGGGCAATGTAGGACTACTGCATGTATGCGAGGGGGGGCAATGTAGGCCTACTACATGTATGCGAGGGGGGGGGGGGGGCAATGTAGGCCTACTGCATGTATGCGAGGGGGGGCAATGTAGGCCTACTACATGTATGCGAGGGGGGGGGGGCAGTGTAGGACGACTGCATGTATGCGAGGGGGGCAATGTAGGCCTACTGCATGTATGCGAGGGGGGGGGGGGGGGCAATGTAGGCCTACTACATGTATGCGAGGGGGGGCAATGTAGACCTACTGCATGTATGCGAGGGGGGGCAATGTAGGGCTACTGCATTGGCTGCATGTATGAAGTCAAATGTTGAAAATCAATCATGTCATCCTTCAACGCATAATGAAAAACAGGCATTAGGGGGCTTCAAATCAGAGTGGATAGTAAGGTCATTGTGGAGGGAACCTGGTGAGGCTAGCCATGGGCTTTGGAAGACCTGAACAATGATACCACAACTTAACTTAGATTTTAAAATAAAACACTTTAGCCAGCCAATTAGTACCACGAGTAAGTGTACAAATACACAATACTGAAAAAGGACAAAAGTTACAAAGCAATAGAATGCCCAGCAGTCTAATTGCTCAAGCAAATGCTGTCATTAATAATACAGTGGGCATCGATTTTCATTGGTTCTCCACAGAGTCCATCAACAGCCATCCTTGGTTTATTTTCCTACTGCAGTACATATACCTTCTGTGGTTTGTTTAGCAAAACCAACAGGAGGAACAGAGTTGGGAGCAAAAGAAAGTTTGTATGTATAACTACAACAGATGCAAACCACCTCTCACCTGGTGATGACACTTATTATGAAGGTTCCCAAAAGCACACCACACACACAGATGGTAACCAGCGGACCTATCCAAGGGCCATCATTTGAGTGCTATGAGAAGCAAGGCAGAGAAAGAGGGAGAGGGAGAGGGAGAGGGAGAGGGAGAGGGAGAGGGAGAGGGAGAGGGAGAGGGAGAGGGAGAGGGAGAGGGAGAGGGAGAGGGAGAGGGAGAGGGAGAGGGAGAGGGAGAGGGAGAGGGAGAGGGAGAGGGAGAGGGAGAGGGAGAGGGAGAGGGAGAGGGAGAGGGAGAGGGAGAGGGAGAGGGAGAGGGAGAGGGAGAGGGAGAGGGAGAGGGAGAGGGAGAGGGAGAGGGAGAGGGAGAGGGAGAGGGAGAGGGAGAGGGAGAGGGAGAGGGAGAGGGAGAGGGAGAGGGAGAGGGAGAGGGAGAGGGAGAGGGAGAGGGAGAGGGAGAGGGAGAGGGAGAGGGAGAGGGAGAGGGAGAGGGAGAGGGAGAGGGAGAGGGAGAGGGAGAGGGAAAGATATGAACAGATGGCCTCACCAGATATAACACAGCTCCTACCATTGTGCTTGGCAACTCAGAAGCATCACCACTTAAATCCTGGACGTCATCAACTGTGCTGACCTGGTACAGCAGAGCTCCCAACATCACCGTACCATTTATGATCCCCTTGGTTTGGAGGAGGAGCGACGATGCCGTCACGTCCCCCTTGAGGTTAGCGTACACCAAATCCCCCCTAAACAGCAGGGCAGCCCCGCCTCTTTGACACACCATGGAGGGAGACCTTATGGCATCACTACTGATGGCCGTTTGGGAGATGTTGGACAAAATGGCTACTACCACCTCAACAAATGCGCGCTCGGTTTCTTGGAGGTAACTCTCCTAAAGATTAAAAAAATCGATGGCAAAAAAAACTATTAATGGTGGATCACACAATGCCAGGTCACCATGACAACACACCTTCCAGTCAGTGCAGCTTGTCTCATTCATAAACGTCAGCTTCATCTCAATACTCGCTGTCATCAAAAGAGAAAACATTCAGTATACTTTTGTGTTGCTAAAGATGGAGATTGCTACCTTCTTCGAGGAGAACCAGACTCTTCTCTTCTGCGTAGTAGTCCCCAACGACTAGGCAGGAATATTGACCCATGATGGGAAGGCTGGCTTTGATCTGGGACGTGAGCAGCTGGGACACCCTTCCACGACTCTCGCTCAAGACACTGCCCCCTTTCAGCCACCGTATGGTGGTGGTACCCTTGTCCCCCGCGCCCCCCTCGGAGGTACCCTTGTCCCCCGCGCCAACTTCCAGCGAGCACGTGAGGGTTGAGACTTCGTCCTTGCTCAGGATGGTTTCGTTTGCGCTCAGCACAACACGAGGCAATTCTGTTGATAGGTGCAGACAGGAAAGTTTTTTAAAATTTATTTTTATTTTTATTTTTAAACGTCACTCCATGCACAGTGATAACCCACAACATAACATAACATGGCTGTGAAGCTCAGCATTTGTAAGGGACCAGGTCACCCATCATAAAAGGGACCAGGTCACCCATCATAAAATGCACCAGGTCACCCATCATAAAATGCACCAGGTCACCCATCATAGAATGGACCAGGTCACCCATCATAAAATGCACCAGGTCACCCATCATAAAATGGACCAGGTCACCCATCATAAAATGGACCAGGTCACCCATCATAAAATGGACCAGGTCACCCATCATAAAATGCACCAGGTCACCCATCATAAAAGGGACCAGGTCACTCACCATACAAGACCAGGTTAACTTCGCCTGTGCCCAAGATTATCCTTTCTGCCCCTATAGCAGAGGTCAAATTCACCACGTAGTCACGACAATCTTCGCCGATGCCCAGCCTGAGTACGTCCACATCTGCTGTGGCGATGAATGCCTCCACAGCATACACACCTGCGTCCTCCTTGGCAGCATTACTAATCACTAGTGTGGCGCTAACTGTACCATCAGGGAGAATGTCAACACTCCTGCCGTAACGGCTGTCCCCGTCAGATACGATCCGTCCTTCGTGGTACCATGACGTCTTCAACGCCTCCTCGACCAGTGCTGTTGATGCGTCGGTTGCACCAATGTTGGCGAGACCCATAGTGACCTTGATGTGGGCGTGCTGGTGGGCCACGTACATCTGCTGCTGGAGGGGCACTTGTGAGCTCAACTCTGATCGGTTGGAGGGCATCTCTGTGAATAAAGTAAAAAGCTGCAGTTTAAGGTGCCACAGAAAATATACATACAACAATGGACAAATTAAATGAATGATGACTTAGGAATTAACCAATCTACACCATGGCCATATGGACATACCTGCCTGTATTACATGAGGTATATATGGGACAGTTTCCACAAAAGCTTCCTATTGCATAATATATAAAATGTTATAACATTCCATTGTGTTTGGATACCTATAACTTCTGAACGGTTAAGGCCATAGACTTCCTATTTCCAACACTTTATACCACACCATTTCTCTATGGTAAAATACATTTTGGGGTCTTACTTGCTCCATGACAGTACTGCAATGTTCTATACCCCAACAGGTTCAAACACGCCATAACTTTTAGCAGGAGTAATCAAATCGCTTCAAATTCGGTTTGTATGTAGAAAGATCCTTTAATACCTATCAAATTGTACTTTTACGTCATCCGTTACGGAGATACAGTTGAACAAAGTACGTACATGTTTTTCGCGTCAATCATTTGTGCAAATTGCGTCCCGCTCGATGTATGGGGAGGCGGTGATGATATCATTGGCGCGAATCAAGCGGGAAAACGTGCATTTCTTTGTTCAACTGTATCTCTGTAATGGATGGCATAAAACATAACAATTCAATAGCTAGGGACATGTCTACTTATAAACCGAACTTGAAGCAATTTGATTACTCCTGTCGAAAGTTATGGAGGATTTGAACCCGGTGAGGTATCTGACGTTGCAATACTGGCACAGAGCTAGTACAAAATGTATTTTACCCTAGAGAAATGGTGTCGTACAAAGTGTTGGAAATAGGAAGTCAATGGCCTGGTTAGTTCAGAAGTTATAGCGATTCAAACGCAAGGGAATTTTATAACATTTTATATATTTACATGATGGGAAGTTTTCAAGGAAACTGTCCCATATAATTATGCTGTCTAATAGTAAAGCAATGCTACGAACCCCTAAATAACCTCAGAGGTTATGGCTGGGGCATTGGATTCTGGAGGAAAAAAAAGTGGTAACTAGCAGCTGGTGGTGGGTCCCTGTAATGGGGTCTTTAAATGACACCCACTCATAGAAACACTACAACAAAAGCTCTCTTGTGACTTAGACATCAAAGACGATGAGAATAATGCATTTTCTAACGTTTGAAAGTGGTCATATGGCTTACAGGCCCCACCTGTCTGCACTTTCATCGCGCTACCACAACAAACACAGAATGAACATGGTAGCTTGATGTCACAGATTAAAGCTGGTAGATATCTACATGTGCACACCCGACGGATGCCATATTTTTTGTATCAAAAATGCTACGTATATTTAATGTATCAAATACGGGCACATACGCATATTTGGATCATGTAGATCTATGTACCCGTATTTGATACATGTATTTGATACATTAAATATATATTTAAGGCCATTCCTAATGTGATAATAGAGTCCTGTCTGGACCTTTTTCCAAAACCCATGCGGGTGGGCGGCTATTATCCATTATTAAAATGTATTATCATTACAAATGAATACAATGATTATGATGCAATCTTACATCAGCATTATGCAATATTATGTCATGAGGTGTGAAAGTAAAAGGCGGCACAACTGAAAATGATGGCGCTGTATATCCAGACCAGTAGAAGCACGCAAGCTTTTTCTAAAAGTGACACATTTATACCAAAATCTCAAACAGATAAAATTGAAAACGTTTTCGGATAATCAGAATAATGGACATGACTATCAGGAGGCCAGTTGTGCATGTATCATGTGATGCACCATGTGACTATACAGCTGTGTATCTACGTATTAACACCCATGAGCTGGGATAGCAGCCCATAGGGACTCGTAAAGGACCAGATGACTGGGGGACCAGATGACTGGGGGACCAGATGACTGGGGTGAATTGAAGACGAATACGAAACTCGTACCGTGGTTGGTGCGCTTATGTCCAACGAGGTTATGTAACGGGGGGTCTATAATGACGCGAGCAGAGGACAGGAAACTACAATCACATTTGGAATGGTCTAATGTACCAAATACGTGCACATATGCATATTTGGAACATTTATGTGCCCGTGTTTGATATAAAAATTATATTTATTTGATACATTAAATATATATTTAATGTCGGGTACCAAATATGCATATTTGGAACATATATATGGCCGCTATAAGTACCATTTTTGATACAAATAAATAAATTTGGTGGTACAACAAACGAAATTAATCATGCATGTACGTATGAAACCTTTCCTAGTACTATTGAGTATATGTACCTTGGGGATTTTTGAAGACCGTGAACTCTGTCGGTGCAACGACAGCAAAGCCTTGCAGGAGGTTTGCCATGTTTCGGCCACAAGCAGTGGTCGGACCTCCTCTCGTGAGCTCCAGGCTACTGACTCGGGCGGTGTAGGTGCCCGTGTCCGCCGGACTAGGATTCTTTATGACGAGCGAGGCGGTGGTGTTCGACAGCTGCAGCCTCGCGTCGTATGTTGGGTCCACCGGTCCGTAGTTGTGGTACCAAGACAGTCTCGCCGACACGGAGGTGGGCACGACTTCCAATTGCAGCGCACCGGTGCTCTGCGAGAGACTGATTCTTGCATCCTTAGCCCATCCTGTTGAGTGTGAGCAGTAATCACCAATGATAAATATGTATAAGGGGCCTTATTATTAGGCTTATAGACCCTATATCTCTGGTGATAGCAAACGTAAAGGCATATTACTACCCCTTGCCACACCTCTTACCACACCTTTTATTTCCACTGCAAGGCTTCCCGAAGCTAAGAGAACGTTTCTCGAGTACACGCTGCAGAAGTATCTGACGTGCCGCGTGCTGTTTATCCCCACAGCAGCCACGAGAGTGCTGCCGTTAGCTGCGTCGGTTGTCGTCCATCCTGCATCGCCCTGTGAGGCACTCCATTTGTATTGGTACGGTTCGGCCGGCTGGGGGTTTATGGTGCAGTCAAGGGATACGTTCGCGCCCACGTGCACTCCTTGATTAGGCGACGTCACCTTTACGGTATACTTAGAGCCTATGGGAGATCGAGAAGGGAGGGAGAGTAAAGAGAAAGAGAGCGAGAGAGAGAGAGAGAGAATTGAAATCAAGTCTATTAGAAAGAGTACTAGAAAGTACTTTTTAGAAATCACATGTAGCAACTGAATATATGTAGAGTGCAAGTGCTGCATATTATATAGCTCTGCTGTGCGATATGCATAAGTTGTATGACTTACCTTGGACAGATACGCTGAACAGAACCAAGAATGTCGTTACGAGTTTGGCCATTAATTGCGATGAGAAGTGGAGAATAATTATTTTGCTCAACAGTTCACCTTTTTTTATACAGCTGGAGTACGGGTGCGGTTTCCTATGTATCCAGACGACCAGCGCATTGCGTTGGCGTTTAAGTGGCAAAGCTGTGGAATTCTCAGCCTGGGAGCGGAAAGAGGTTGGCGTGTGAAGTCAAGTAGTTTGTATCATGATGAAGCGGGACTCGCACTGCATCGCTGTCTGCAATCACGACGGAATGGCTGGTTTAACGTTTATTGATTAGAAATCCCGTTCGCTACTCACTGTTGCTTGGTTCATACCTACTGTTAATATACTACCACCATTTGCGAAGTACCTTAATAGTTATAGGCTTAGCCCTTGCCCAATGACCTGTCATCACTATTTTTCTTCAGGGGCTCTGCCCCAGACCGGCACCGATGGGCACTCTCCCATACCCCTTAGCTGCTCCCCTCTTTTAAAAATAATTATATATATCTGCATGGATCCGCCGCTGGAGATGTGATACCTTTACGACCTTACGCGTTGGATGAGGATAGACTACAACCATGGTTACTAATTGATATTAATTCGTTTGCCACGTCGTTTGCATTTAGCTAAACTGATCAAGCCGGCGCAGTTTCTTGGTTGTAAGTGATCGTGATCAATCCCAAATCTGAAAATTCCCATGCAACACAGCAGTACAGTATTAGTGCATCTGATGACAGCAATGCTACATGGCCACGGAGGCGGTGATTTGTACGCATATATCTGCACGTCATCCAATGTGCTCCTATTTACATGAACAATTACTATTAATAATATTTTGCAGTCATAGTCCATGCTTTAGCAATTTTTGTAGCTCAGTGTGCGTAATTTTAAGTTATTACGTTAAGTTGTTCTAATGCAACTTACACAGGTAACCTCATAATTTGAAAATCAACACCCACATATTCAACATCTTAAAAATAATGTTAATAAACGTCATTGTGATTAGGATAGGTAAACAATTAGGAGAATAGTGCAAAATTAACTTCTAGTAAGTTTTATAATGAAATGATTGAAAATTTCTCATACACCTCGTATCTAAAGTAATGTACGGTGTTAATGTGGACTATAAATACTTTGAATTTGAAAGCGATCGAGTCTCTTGTTAGTTCGAGCCAATGCCCGTGCTTTCCTCACAAGGTCACACAACGCCAAAACAATGGACCTGCTTGGGGGTTAGGGGGTTGTTCTGTTGCATGGTCATTTGTAGTAATGTGTATTTGTATCTTATTATATTTGAACGAAAGTGATAGCGCATATTTATACTAAGGCTGACATTACACATAGATACGATAAACTGTAGGGTATGGTGTATGAGTCAACAGACTAAAGTACATCTCTGAGACTCTGGCACAGGGGTCTGCCCTTGCAAGAAATGCTCTGGCATTTAAGCGGACAAGGGATAAGTTCAGTCTGCTGTAGATGCAATCAAGAGTGGTAGATATGGTGAAATGGACTGAAAGGCGAGATGCAAGGTTAATTAAAACTTGGTACCAACAATAATTAATAAATATTAATTAAATTAAAAAATGATTCTGCGATCCACGCGGAAAGCATCATCGGAAACAAATGTAACAAGGACGAAAAGACGGAGACAATTGAGCGTCGAAATCACGTGGGACCCCCCAAATCCAGCGGGCCGCGACCTGCTGGAGGGAACAACGAAGCAGGAAACGAAATGGGAGCCCCCCCACTGGCGGGAACAGTTGGAAAATATTAGGGAGATGAGACGGAAGAAAGACGCACCGGTGGACATGGTGGGAGCCGCCGAATTAGCGGCTAAGGATTTGCCGCCGGAGGTAAAAAAAAATTAAGTTATATATATATACATGTAGAGCTTAGAAAAGCACACGGTGCAACCACGTGACCTGTTCACGTTCATAATTGCATTCATATGCACGACGTACATTTTAGGTGAGACGGTACCAGGTGCTCGTCTCTCTGATGTTGTCAAGTCAGACTAAAGATCACGTGACCGCGGCGGCTATGCGAAAACTTCAGGAGCATGGCCTAACTGTACAGAGCATATTGCACACACCAGAAGATAAGGTCGCCCAACTTATATACCCTGTGGGGTTCTGGAAGGTGGGTGCTTTTGCAGTGTTATTACAAGGCCCTCCCCCCCCCCCCCCCCCCCCGCCCCACTCGTGTTGATTCAGTGGCACCTTTGTGATGCGAATGCCAATTGACTGCAGAAGTGTGTTATTGTAGATATCCTCCCCAATGCAATAGGAGGGGTGAGGTCGATAGGTGTATGCTGGTCCTTCTAAGCCTATACATAATCGATAGCATTACTGTTCCATTGCTGTTGCATTACTGTTTCGTTGCTGTTACATTGCTGTTGCATTACTGTTCCATTGCTGTTCAATGTTGTTGGACAATTGCAAGCAGTAGGTGTGTGGGTGGTCCTCCTTGCACAGAGAAAGGCAAGCTTTATCAAGAGGACAACAGAAGTTCTGGACACAGTCTATGCGGGGGACATACCCAGCACATTAGAGGGTCTGGTGAGTGATCTGGAGGTGGGGTAACTATCAGACCCTAATTGTGAGTATTTATTCTGACCCCATTAGACCACCAGTATTTCTTTAAGTCTCTACATTAAATGTGCTCTGATAATCATGTGATGAAGTTAACCATCCACGTTATTAGTGCATTACACTTGGACAATTAACTCCTTGGGTGCAAAGTACATTAGTGGCATATGTGTGTGGTGGCATGGGATGCTTCCAAACCTTGAGTCTCCTATCTTCCCCCACTCCTCCCCTTGCTACACCCCTCCCTTTGCCACACCCCTCCCTTTGCCACACCCCTCCCCTGCCACACCCCTCCCTTTGCCACACCCCTCCCCTTGCCACACCCCTCCCCTGCCACACCCTCCTCATCAGATAGCCCTTCCTGGGGTGGGTCCAAAGATGGCTCACCTCACCATGGACATTGCCTGGTCCACCATCTCCGGTATCGGGGTGGACACCCATGTCCATCGCATTGTGCAGAGGCTGGGCTGGTTGCCTAGGGAGACGCAAAAGCCAGAGGAGACCAGGAAGGCACTGGAGGAGTGGCTACCAAGGTTAGTTATTATTGTTAGTTATTGTTGTTACTGAGGTTAGTTATTGTTGTTAGAGGTTAGTTATGTTACCAAGGTTAGTTTTTATGGTTGCCAAGGTTAGTTATTAGGTTACTAAGGTTTTATCAAGGTGGGTTAGCTACATGGTTCATTGCTAAGGTGTAACACTGAGTTATTGGAGGGAAAATGGAGGGGGGGGGGGTGATGTAAGATGTATATGTGACCTAGGGGAGGGGGAGGGGGCCCTTGAACTGTAGGCAAAAATTATTTGGGTCCAACAGTTCTCCAAAGCAGAGTGTCTCCATCATTCCCCTTAATGAGTCACAAAGCTAATGTCCAAGTGTGGTGTGTGGAGTTCAACCCTCAGCTAATTCAAGTGGGGCTTGCTGTCTTGTGCCTTCCCATACATGCACACACATGTGCACATGTACACAACACACACACATCAGTGTATGCTATAACTTAACACATTGACTATCAACTTTTGCCACTACTCAGGCACATGTGTAGCAAACAAGCTTCACCTCACCACAGCAGCCTCTTGTGGCTATAGACTTGCCCACCAGACTAGTGTGGGTACAAACTTACTTAGACTTGCAGCTGGGATGGTGTTTCTGCTGTTCGCTGCATTACTGTGGCCAACCCTGATTAATTCCATCAATCTTAGGAAATGGGGAGTGTCGCCGTAATGTGTGGTATGTTTTGGTATGTTTTGCCTGTTGCAATATTGTTTCGGCATAACATTGGACCCTGGGGGGCGGTGGCAGGGAAGGTGTAGGAGGTATTTTGAGTGTGTCTGGGGGTACAGTGGTGCCTGGGGGGACAGTGGTGCCTCTTTTGTTCAATTTTATTTTGCCATTCAGATTCTTGATGGTTGTGGTAATGCCAAGGCCTCTGGTCGCTTGTTCTGTTGATTTTATTTTTATATTTACTGTTATGTATTAGTCTCGTGGTCATATTTCAGGAGGGGGAAGGAAGGGTTGGAGGGAAGATATCTACTGGTTTAAAACATGGGATCCATTAACACCTCTAGTGTCCCTCTCTCCTCCCACCCACCGTCTCCAATAGCTCACAATATAAATCTCTCCTCCCCATGCAAATGCACAGCACACACCCAATATGCATACCTTTCTTGTATGTGTGTGTGTGTGTGTGTGTGTGTGTCACAGCCCCACTAGTACCCATCACCAAAGATTCATTTGTGTTGGAACCATGATGTATGTTAGACACACTAAATAGCCACGCCCACCTGCAAAAATAATAAATTTAGGGACAGCCCAATAGTACACGTGTAGGCTAGCAGGCCTCAATAGTACACATGTATGCTAGCAGGCCCCAATAGTACACATGTATGCTAGCAGGCCTCAATAGTACACATGTAGGCTAGCAGGCCTCAATAGTACACGTGTATGCTAGCAGGCCTCAATAGTACACATGTATGCTAGCAGGCCTCAATAGTACACAGCAGGCCCCAATAGTACACATGTATGCTAGCAGGCCTCAATAGTACACATGTATGCTAGCAGGCCTCAATAGTACACATGTAGGCTAGCAGGCCCCAATAGTACACATGTAGGCTAGCAGGCCTCAATAGTACACGTGTATGCTAGCAGGCCTCAATAGTACACATGTATGCTAGCAGGCCTCAATAGTACACATGTATGCTAGCAGGCCTCAATAGTACACATGTAGGCTAGCAGGCCCCAATAGTACACATGTATGCTAGCAGGCCTCAATAGTACACATGTAGGCTAGCAGGCCTCAATAGTACACATGTAGGCTAGCAGGCCTCAATAGTACACATGTAGGCTAGCAGGCCCCAATAGTACACATGTAGGCTAGCAGGCCTCAATAGTACACATGTATGCTAGCAGGCCTCAATAGTACACAACATGTATGCTAGCAGGCCCCAATAGTACACATGTAGGCTAGCAGGCCTCAATAGTACACATGTAGGCTAGCAGGCCCCAATAGTACACATGTAGGCTAGCAGGCCCCAATAGTACACATGTATGCTAGCAGGCCTCAATAGTACACATGTATGCTAGCAGGCCCCAATAGTACACATGTAGGCTAGCAGGCCCCAATAGTACACATGTAGGCTAGCAGGCCTCAATAGTACACATGTAGGCTAGCAGGCCTCAATAGTACACATGTATGCTAGCAGGCATACATGTGGTTGTCTGTATGGTGGGCCCAATCTGTGGGAAAATGTTGGTTATTTGTCTTAGTGCTAATGTGTAAGTGGGTGTGATCAGTGTGGTCAAACTGGTGGGATGTTTGCCTACACACGATGTGAGTGTTTTGTGTGCAAAAGGGATACTTTGTAGAAACTATAAGGATACTTTGTAGATACTTTCATTTGTTTCTTTTTTCTCGTTTCTTTCCACTGTTATGTTTTGACTGCAATATGTAATGTTTGGTACCAGCCAGCTTGGTTATATCCTGTCCTCACCATCTTAACCACACACATACATACACACACACACACACACGCACACACACAAACACACACACATACACACACACATACACACACACACACACACACACACACACACACACACACACACACAAACACAGGTCAGAGTGGAGTGACCTGAACTGGCTTCTTGTTGGGTTCGGACAGAAGGTGTGCTTACCAGTGGGGCCCAGGTGCGAGCTATGTCACAACAGGAACACGTGCCCCGCCTCCCGGGCTAAAATATGACGCAGAACATATGAACGTGCTTACTACGCCATGAGAGGGATGTTGTGGATCACCTGATGAGCCCTCGTGAACTTTGCCCCCACTTGATTTGGTTTGTGCATCCGATTTGAGGTTATGTAATCGAATGTTTGTACCCAGTTTTGGCGACCAAAATATTATGCAATTCAATAAAACTCTTTTGGATCAACTTGTAACCAAGCAACTGAGATATTGTTAGCTTACTGATGTGTGCATACATGTACTTCACTACATCAAGCTATCCAACACTGTAAGGACCATTCTGTTTTTGTTGTTTTGGGGCGAAACGTTTATCGATATTTTTGACTATACAAGCAAATATGTTCACTCGTGGTCTGACACAATTGAAGGGTCTTTGAACCCTCCATGCAAGCAAACACCCACGACCAATACACATGCACCCTACCTGCATACCCTCCATCGCCAATGCGCTCACACTTATCCTGCTCATCTTGTAAGCACTCTTTTGATCACAACATGAAGAAAAACACCACAAAACAAAAAATTTTTTATTGCAACGAAAAGGAATTCTCTAGTAACACATAGCTATCTGGCAGATATAACTGTCACTCCCCAAACCATGTTCCAGTGACAGGACACACCAGTTTGTTTCTTGCACACCTCAGGTGTGTAACTGTCCCATTGGGGTATCTGACAAATGCAGCGTCGCTGAAGGGTTGCTTGCATACTGGACAATTGCTGTGCAACGGACAAGAAAGGGAAGGAGGGGAGGAGGGGGCAAGAGGCAAAGGGAATCAGTGTGCGTGCCTGACAACAGTGGGGGGGGGGGGGGGGGGGTAGCACTTACGTGGCTTCACTAATGAGAACTGGTCCACCTTGTAGCTGCAGGAGATGTGACCTCACCTGTGAGGGGCAGGAGAGGCAGTTGAAAAAAGTGCCCCCTTGGAAATCAACATCTATGGTCGTCCCATCACTCGTTTGGCTCCTCCCACCTTGCCCCTCCCATCACTCGTTTGGCTCCTCCCACCTTGCCCCTCCCATCACTCGTTTGGCTCCTCCCACCTTGCCCCCTCCCATCACTCGTTTGGCTCCTCCCACCTTGCCCCCTCCCATCACTCGTTTGGCTCCTCCCACCTTGCCCCCTCCCATCACTCGTTTGGCTCCTCCCACCTTGCCCCTCCCATCACTCGTTTGGCTCCTCCCACCTTGCCCCCTCCCATCACTCGTTTGGCTCCTCCCACCTTGCCCCTCCCATCACTCGTTTGGCTCCTCCCACCTTGCCCCCTCCCATCACTCGTTTGGCTCCTCCCACCTTGCCCCCTCCCATCACTCGTTTGGCTCCTCCCACCTTGCCCCCTCCCATCACTCGTTTGGCTCCTCCCACCTTGCCCCTCCCATCACTCGTTTGGCTCCTCCCACCTTGCCCCCTCCCATCACTCGTTTGGCTCCTCCCACCTTGCCCCCTCCCATCACTCGTTTGGCTCCTCCCACCTTGCCCCCTCCCATCACTCATTTGGCTCCTTCCACCTTGCCCCTGCTCTTACTCATTTAGCTCCTCCCATCCTATAGCCCCACCCTCTTACCTGCAGGTTCTCTCCCTTGGCGAGGTTCTTCTCAATCTTGACGGTCCTGGATGTGTCAATGCTGCTCCTAAGACTGTGCATCAGGAATGCCTTCACTGTACTGATTGGCCAAACAGATGGAAGTATTTGCAATACCTGCGTGTGTATATTTTTTATGCACACATCATACATACATAGATAAACACACACACACACAGATAAACACAGCACACACACACACAGATAAACACATACATATACACACACACACACACACAAACATAACATCAATAGTTTGTCAGAACATAACCACACGTAGCAGCCATATGCGTACCTGTGCTGCATCAAAGTCTTCACCATGGCGATTGAGCAGCTCAATGGCCGGCCGCTCTAATATTTCCTGCCTGTGGGCACAACAAATATGACATGTGCCACATAGATAGTGTGGAGTCGTATCACACTCAGGCAATCACTAACTTCTCGTTTGGTTTCAGGTATACAGAGAGTAGAATCAGGTAGAGGTTCTGCTTGTACTGCCTGTTCTTGTTCTGTTTCCAATTAATGCACGCATTAGAATCAGTAATGACAAACATGGGGTACACTAACCCGCCATGTGGACCCAAAACTTGGTACATAGCTGCACACAGTTACCGGGACTCATGGTTACAGTGTCTTTAGTTTAGTGTCCATGTTGTATAGATAAATAACTTACATTGTAAATTATATTTAATAACGATACACCATCATAAACTGCCTATAGTTAAAAAATTATGTCCCCAGTGGCAACTGCTGCCAAAGGCGATTTCCTCAGTGGTTTGTACACGGCCAATTCTAAGTGAATCATCAGATCCGCTACCCAACAGTATTCGGAACAAGGTCAGTAAATTTCAGGAAATTAAGTCCGCTTCGTGACAGCGGATCTGATTCACGTAGCGTAAGAATTGGCCGTGTACAAGCTTCATTAAAAAGGTTCGACACGTATGGTGCGTTATCGTTTTTAGGATGGCCTATTCAAAGAAACCCACAAGTGTTCAACTCAACCCCTTGCTATAAGTCTGACTTCCATTGTTTTGTGTTCCCCCAGAGGGGATGGGCCGCACCCAGAAGTAGTGCAATACTGGGGCAACCCGCGGGGCCGGCGAAGCAAGCTTCACTCCGAGTCCCAGGTTTCAAAAATTGATGTAATATCGTGAGGACATTGTCCTCATACGAGATATTACACTCGTAAGAACAGTTATTTCTACTTGATCTTAGCCAAGAGGCCGAGAAGCGATAAATTTGAAGATTTCTGCAGTGCATTATATTCTTTGGACCTCACAGAATACAAGTGGTAGGGTATGGGTTGTGGAACCAGAATTAACAAATATAAACATGGCTTCTGTGGTTATGAGATGACCCTAGCGGAAGGGGGAGGAGGAGGGACAATGGCCGTGAACATGCTAAAAAGGGAGGGTACGTATGAGGTGTGAGGATGAAGGATATGTGTGGAGAGAAGTGTGAGGATGAAGGATATGTGTGGAGTGTGAATGAAAGAAGTGGGAGGATGAGGCAGTGTGTGAGTGAGGTGTAAGAGGTGTGAGTGAGGAGGTATAAGAGGTGTGAGTGAGGAGGTGTAAGTGGTGTGAGTGAGAAGGTGTAAGAGGTGTGAGTGAGGAGGTGTAAGAGGTGTGAGTGAGGAGGTGTAAGAGGTGTGAGTGAGGAGGTGTAAGAGGTGTGAGTGAGGTGTAAGAGGTGTGAGTGAGGTGTGAGTGAGGTGTGAGTGAGGTGTACGAGGTGTGAGTGAGGTGTACGAGGTGTGAGTGAGGTGTAGGAGCATACTTATAGTAGGGTATGGGTTGTGGACTCGATAAACAAACCTTGCTTCTGTGGGTTAAAAAAGATGACTACAAGGTGACAACAATGCCATAAATAAGGGATATTTATAGGAGAAGGGGGTGGAGAGGAGAAAGAAAAGGAAGAGGCAAGGAGGAGGGGGAAGGAGAGGGATTAGCCTCTTACCTGTGAATAATGTACACAGTGTCTCTCTGCTCCCTGGTAGTCCTTTAGCTTGTGTGCCAACAGGCTTAAGGCTTTCTCATGTTCGTCCATCTGCACACAAGAAAGAAGCAAAACCTTATTCTAATGCTATCCATATACGGACATATGTTATCTCAATGTTAAATTATCACGTGAACAACTAGGGGGAGGGTAAGGAGGAGGAAAAAGGGGAGGAGGAAGGGGGAGGAGGAGGAAGGGGAGGAGGAGGAAGGGGAGGAGGAGGAAGGGGAGGAGGAGGAAGGGGAGGAGGAGGAAGGGGAGGAGGAGGAAGGGGAGGAGGAGGAAGGGGAGGAGTAGGAGGGGGAAGGGAAGGAGGAGGGAGGGGAGGAGGAAGGGGAAGGGGAGGAGGCATACAGATGCTCGTGAGGCAACAAGTGCATGTTTGCAAACTGTGTCTGCCTGAGTTTGATTTTAAAACGCGTTAAAAACGTGATTGACCACATGTTTTTTTTTTATGTCTGAAGAACTCCACCCATACACACAATATGGCTCTACTCACCCTTCCAAACAAAATAGCCATCTCGCTGTACATGTCCGTGTTCTGTATCTTACTCAGTAGGGACGAAGCCCTGTAGTGCACAGAAGACTTCAGGAACTGTTCCAGCTTCTTCCTCGCTCTCTCCAGCTGTCTGTCCCCGCCCACTGCTCCTCCAGGCAAATTTTTCAACCGCAGGACATCTTCCAATAAGAGCTCGCCATACTTCGAGTGATACTTTTCATCCTACATGCAAGGGCTTTAATACGGCTGGCAGCCTTGGGCCAGATCAAACCCACATGATTACCGACAAACCTCGACTGATCTGTTAACAATGATGTGCTCTAAATAGAGTAGTGTGGCAGTTGGAAATTCCTGTATGTACTCCAGGACACGGGAAGGATGAAGCTCCTCGGGCGGTTTGGCGTCTCGTGACAGCTGCTCCATAAATATCCGTACTGCCAAGGTTTCATCCTTTTTAAGTGCCCACCTGGCGTACTTGAGGACCACCTCTGGGTTGGTGCAACTGTGAGGTCCAAGTGATGGGAATGGTGCATGTGATTCCACGTAATGGTGCATGTGATCCCATGTAATGGTGCATGTGATCCCATGTGATCGTGCATGTGATGATGATGGATTTTGGAAACGGAAAAAAAAAAACACAATATTAACATCTGGAGATGAAAATGTAAAAGTCATAATACAAACCTTGCCAGCTGATCGATGATAAACTTTAGGCCTGGGAACTGGGTGTCACGGTACTCACCATCGGCAATCCTGCACACAAAACACAGTGCAGTGGCTGAAGGGTTAATTTTACCATAACCTGCACACCATATGATTTTCATGCAACAAAAAAACCTCGTGAATGTTATAAGTGGGACAGCAACATACATGTACATGTACACCCACACAACCACACACACATGCACACACACACATGCACACACAACCACACACATACACACACACACATGCACACACACACACACACCCACACAACCACACACATACACACACACACACACACAACCACACACATACACACACACACACACACAACCACACACACAACCACACACACACACACACACACACACACAACCACACACACACACACAACCACACACACACGCACACACACACACACCCACACAACCACACACATACACACACACACACACACACACACAACACACACACACACACAACACACACACACACACACACACACACAACACACACACACACACACACACACCTGGTCCAGATATTCAGGGCATCTCCTGAACGCTTTGCATACAGGTAGAAGTACCCTAGTGCATGATAACACTACACAGGAAAGAATATTGAAAGTGAAAGACTGAACAGAAAACCTTTCCCCTCCTTCCACCATGACACACACATGCACACACATATATACACACATGCACACACCACACACACATGCACACACCACACATACACATACACACACATTTATACACACACATGCACACACCACACACATGCACACACCACACACACATGCACACACCACACACACATGCACACACCACACACACATGCACACACCACACATACGTATATACACACACATGCACACACATGCAAACACACACACATACACACGCACACACACATGCACACACATGCAAACACACACATACATATGCACACACCCATGCACACACACATACGCATGCACACATGCACATACACACGCACACACACATGCACACACACATGCACACACACATGCACATGCACACACATGCACACACACATGCACATATGCACACATGCACACACATGCACACACATACATACACCCACACACACACATGCACACCTACCCCATAATTCTTCAGAGCCTCTTCAGCTTCTTCAAAGGAGAGGAGGAGGTCTTGATTAGTGATGTAGGGGATGAGGGAGGGGCTTTGTACTTCTGCCATGAGCTTGAGGAGTGCTGTGTCTAGCTCCTAGAAAGAAATAATGAAGGCCAGTGAGTGAAGGGTTAACGGCCAGTGAGTGAAGGGTTAAAGGCCAGTGAGTGAAGGGTTAAAGGCCAGTGAGTGAAGGGTTAAAGGCCAGTGAGTGAAGGGTTAAAGGCCAGTGAGTGAAGGGTTAACGGCCAGTGAGTGAAGGGTTAAAGGCCAGTGAGTGAACGGTTAATGGCCAGTGAGTGAAGGGTTATAGTTCTAAGGTCTGAGTAAAGGGTTAAAGAAGGTCAGTGAGTGGAGGATTAGCGGTCAGTGAGTAAAAAGTTAAAGGTCAGTTGAATGAAGGGTTAAAGAAGGTCAGTGAGTGCAACATTAAAGAAGCTAGTGAGCGAAGGATTAAATAAGGCCAGTGAGTGGAAGGAAGGCCAGTAAGTAGAGGTAGTAATATAAAACACACACATGCACACACACATATGCACACACACATGCCTACCTCCTTCCTGCCATATGCGATAGCAGTGGTCCTGACTTCTTTCTGTATAGCATCACGGAGAAGGGAGGCGGGGCATCATGGAGGAGAGAGGCAGGGCATAATGGAGGAGAGAGGCGGGGCATCATAGAGGAAAGAGGCGGGGCATCATGGAGGAGAGAGGCGGGGCATCGTGGAGGAGAGGGGCGGGGCATCATGAAGGAGAGGGGCGGGGCTGAAGGTGTGCACAAAACCATTGTTCGCTGCTTACCAGGTAGCGCATTAAGAACTTCTTGGCTTCGTCGACAGAGAAGGAGCCATCACTGGCTGTGAGGGATTGAGGGTATACATAAGGGTTCAGTTATGTAAGAGGTTAAGTTATTGAAGGATTAAGTTAAGTAAGCATTAAGTTATTTAAATGTTCAGTTAGTTACCTAGTACTTCAATGGATGGGATAGATGAAGCTAATCGAGGTTTGAAGGGGGAGGAGGCGTGTAAGAGTCCACTGTATAGGGAGATGACCTGGGAAGGAGGGGGTAGGATACGGAGGGGAAAGGAGATGGGAGGAAGGTGGAAAGAGATGGGGAGGAGGTGGGAAGAGATGGGGAGGAGGTGGGAAGAGATAGGAATAGGTGGGAAGAGATGGGGAGGAGGTGGGAAGAGATGGGGAGGAGGTGGGAAGAGGTGGGGAGGAGGTGGGAAGAGGTGGGGAGGAGGTGGGAAGAGGTGGGGAGGAGGTGGGAAGAGATGGGGAGTGGGATGGGAGAGAATGGGGATGATGGAGGAAGGAAAAGAGAGGGGTGTAGATGTGGGAGGAGCAAGAATGGGTGGGGAAGAGGAAAAAGAAAGGGGTGGGGAAGAGGAAGAAGAAAGGGGTGGGGAAGAGGAAAAAGAAAGGGGTGGGGAAGAGGAAGAAGAAAGGGGTGGAGAAGAGGAAGAAGAAAGGGGTGGGGAAGAGGAAGAAGAAAGGGGTGGGGAAGAGGAAGAAAAAAAGGGGTGGGGAAGAGCAAGAAGGAAGGGGTGAGAAGGAGAATCAAATCAAATCACTTCGTTATTATGTCACCCTATCAGACAGCTCTATGCACAATTTTTTTATTTTTACATGATGGGGGGGGGGGGGGGGAGGGGGGGTATTCTAATGAAACCAATGGCAACTAAGAGTTGTACAAGTAAACAGCTCACCTCTCTTGGGTCACACCCACTCTCCAGGAGAAGGTTCTCAGCGCGGCTCCACTGGCCCACGGAGATGTATATGAAAGAGGCCTTCTGCTTAACTCCAGTGATGTACTGTTGATCATACATGACGGACACAGGTTATGAACTGTTGACCATTTATGGTCGTGAACCATATTATGACCACATAAGGACACGGGTCAATGTTGAGTGATTGGGTAGGTCTCGGAATCTTGATTGTTTAAGGGCTTTTCTATCATGATGAATGTTTATGTAAAAATCAGCTTAGTTATTCAGATTGATAGCTATATAAAACTATAATCTACTGTATATGGAATTAATTGCTAGTGCTACTCTTGCTGTTACTTTAATGTCATATGTACATGTAGGGCAGTTTAAGTCCACATTGAACTTAGCACTAAAACAAGGGCTTCATATCAAAATCACTTTGGTGATTACACAAGCATTGAGACTTTGGGTACACAATCTCCAGATGGTGCAATATTGATGACGGTTAAAAAAAAAAAAAAGTGTGTTTGCTGACTGGAGGTATACAGGGTGTTTCGCAATCAAGGAAAATTGTTTATAAATTAACCACAAACAGTTAATTAACTGAAAATTGTTGCTAAATGCTCTAATAACGCGGGCTTAAATGTTAATGTAAACAAACTAAATATTAATTTAAAATTTAATTAACCAAAATCAAAGCGATTAAAATTATTAATAATTCCCGATAACACCTAATTAGAAACAAACTATTTTAGAGGCATCAAAAAGCTCCAAAATTTAAAATCAACCTGCCCGAATTTAAAACCACTAAATCAAGATACAATGGCCCCTAAATCAAGTACATTGCGAAAATAAAAAAATCAAGATTTCAATTTAGAATAACTTCTAAATGAAAGTAGTTAATTAAATAGTTTGCAGCTTTTATCTAACCACCCATCCTACATTTATTAACATTTTATTGAAATGAATATGGGTTTTGAGACTCTTATCAATATTAATTAACCATTCAAGTTTATTTCACCAGCATGTCTTCTTTTGCTGTTAGAACTAATTATCAGTTAATTAAATGCTTGTGGTTAATTTTCCTTGATTGTGAAACACTGTATATATGCCAGCAACAATCCGTGGTTAATGCTGAAGTTAGTTTGATAATAGTTAATAGAAAGGTCTTTGATTTACATGTGAAATAACCACAAAACAGAATACCAATAAATAAATAACAATCTCTTCCCCAGTCCCACCTCATCAGCTTTAGAAGCTGCATCGGGGTTATTCTTCCCCTGCTCCACAGCTGCAATCATCTCAGCGATTATGAGAGCTTCATCCACCATCTGCTTCTGTAGGTAACTCTCCACCTGTGTGTATGTGTGTGTGCACGTGTGTATGCGTGTATGTGTGTACACGTGTGTATGTGTGTACACGTGTGTATGTGTGTACACGTGTGTATGTGTGTGTACATGTGTGTGTGTGTACATGTGTATATGTGTGCACATGTGTGTATATGTATACATGTGTATGTGTGTATGTATGTGAAGAACACATGGGAAGATATGGGTGAACATCAAATAGTGGTATCTTTCACAGAATGCAAGAGTACAAATGGAAGAGTGGTAACACCAAAGCACCCCCTCCTCCCCCCTCCTCACCTGGTCCTTGAGGGGAACAGGGGATAGCAGGTAGATGGCCCTCTCCTGAGCTATGTAGACCTTACCAGCAGCCTCCCCAAAGCACCTACCATTCTGCAATGACGACATCATTTGGTTCAATAATGTGGCATACATCACCATTAGCACATCATACCCATGCACACACACATGCACACACACACATGCACACACACACATGCACACACACACATGCACACACAAACACACACACATGCACACACATGCACACACACACACACATACACAACACACACATGTACCTGAAAAGGGATTTCTTGCACAGTATTCTGGATCAGCAGGCTGAACACGCTGACCATTGCCTTGGTCTCAGACCAGGTCAGGACGTAAGGAAACAGGTAGGTGGTGGCTTTGGGTGGAGCCGAGTTCCAATTTATTGGAGGTCTCTATAGGGGGAGAGGGGAGAGGGGGGGGGGGGGAGCAGCATAAGCAAATGGTCACTGGTCCTCCCTCCGCACATACATGTACCATACATGTAACATACACGTAACATACATGTAACATACATGTAACATATATGTAACATATATGATACATTGCACACATACATTGTAGGCCATAAGAGATAAAGCACTTACGTTGGAGACACCTGTGATGACTGATATGATCCCAACTGGTCCAGCATTGATCAGGAACTCTTCCTGGGTGGACAAGAAGATGGTCGCCCAACCCATACCAGTTGCATCATGCATAGATGGCAGATGTGCACACATTCACCTAAACACACATGTACAAGAACAGGGCCCCCTGCCCCCCCCAGCAGATAACAAGGCCCCTGCCCCCACCAGATAACAAGCCCCCCCACTGATAACAAGGCCCCCTGCCCCCCCCCGCCAATAACAAGGCCCCCTGCCCCCCACCAGATAACAAGGCCCCCAGCCCCCCACCAGATAACAAAGCCCCCCGCCCCCCACCAGATAACAAGGTCCCCTGCCCCCCTAGCAGACAACAAGTTCCCTTACCTTCCCCAGTCTCTTGACGAAGGGTGTGGTTTCAGCACCAAACGTAAGCAACTCTGTACACTACAGTAGAACACAACAAATTATTAATATGATGTCATGTGATGAAGCTTTTAACCCAGCAACCAGAGGCATGTCTACATATGCCTACATGTACATGTACAGAGGCATGCGTACATATGCCTACATGTACAGAGGCATGCGTACATATGCCTACATGTACAGAGGCATGCCTGCATATATTCAACTGCCAACTCACAACACGCACACGTAACCATGGAAACTGACCTATGGGAGGGCTCAGGGTGTGTGGGTATTTTTACCTGTTCATTGCTCATGTCCATGACAACGTAGCGCCCCTCCCCCCCTGGAGTGCCCTGCAAGGCCATGCAGACATGGTCCCCATCACGAGCCTAGTGGGAAATGAGGGGGGAGGAGGTGATAGAGGGGGGGGGGGGGAAGAGGGGAAGGAAGGAGGGAAGAGGGGAGGGAGTAGGAGGTGAGAGAAGGAAGCAAGTGAAGAGTAAGAGTGTGTGCAAAAGTTCACTGTGTGTTCCATGCACACCATCACATCTGGTACGTACCATGCACACCACCACATCTGGTACGTTGATGTCTTTGACACACACCAGTTTGTCGGCCCCTCCCCCTTTGTCACCTCCTGTGAGTACATAGAGCTGAATCGCCTTCTTCTTCTGAGGGGCCACCAGGATCTGTGGGTGGGGGGAGGGGCACATGGGGAACATGGTGGTACACTAACTGCACACACACTCCACCCATACCTCTGCTCTATCTCTGTCAGCCTGCTGTGCTTTGCTTTCATTCAGACAGTAGCATTGGACCTGTGCAGCACACATGACATGCATGTGACATGCACGTGACATGCATGTGACATGCACATGACATGCACGTGACATGCACGTGACATGCACGTGACATGCACGTGACATGCACGTGACATGCACGTGACATGCACATGACATGCACATGACACGCACATGACATGCACATGACATGTACTTGACATGCACATGACACGCACATGACATGCACATGACATGTACTTGACATGCACAAATATATGTATACATACATATACAATGCTGTCTAAATGTTCTATAGACTACTGTCTACTGTATTGAACCATAAAACCCTCCATCATATCCATGTGTGGGTGGATCTGAACCAAACTGATATATATTGTAGGGAACATATGCATGGAGTTGGAAGTGAAGCTAAATATTTGGCTTAAAGATATTTCGCTAGCATTCACCAAAACATTAAACCAAGCACACACACACACACGCACACACACATGCACACACACATGCACACACACACACACACACACATGCACACACACAAAGCACATAGAAATACAGCAATATGACATCTTTCTTGCACAGCTATGATCTGATAGTTGTATTACCTTAGTGACCTTCTGACCTACATCAACAACCTACAGGTGTAGAGGAGATGGTCACCACTGGTAAAAATGCACCTCACCATCACACAGCCTCCACCACTCCCTCACCACTCCCTCCATGCACCCTCACCACTCCTTCCACGCACTCTCACCACTCCCTCCATGCACCCTCACCACTCCCTCCATGCACCCTCACCACTCCCTCCATGTGCTCACCTGTAAATTAGTTGTCATTACATACAGATACCCTGGTTAGGGTTGGTAGAGAAGACAAGGTGATGGTGGGAAGAGGGAGGGAGGGAGGGAGGGAGGGAGGGAGGGAGGGAGGGAGGGAGGGAGGGAGGGAGGGAGGGAGGGAGGGAGGGAGGGAGGGAGGGAGGGAGGGTGAGGGAGGGAGGGAGGGAGGGAGGGAGGGAGGGAGGGAGGGAGGGAGGGAGGGAGGGAGGGAGGGAGGGAGGGGAGGGAGGGAGGGAGGGAGGGAGGGAGGGAGGGAGGGAGGGAGGGAGGGAGGGAGGGAGGGAGGGAGGGAGGGAGGGAGGGAGGGAGGGAGGGAGGGAGGGAGGGAGGGAGGGAGGGAGGGAGGGAGGGAGGGAGGGAGGGAGGGAGGGAGGGAGGGAGGGAGGGAGGGAGGGAGGGAGGGAGGGAGGGAGGGAGGGAGGGAGGGAGGGAGGGAGGGAGGGAGGGAGGGAGGGAGGGAGGGAGGGAGGGAGGGAGGGAGGGAGGGAGGGAGGGAGGGAGGGAGGGAGGGAGGGAGGGAGGGAGGGAGGGAGGGAGGGAGGGAGGGAGGGAGGGAGGGAGGGAGGGAGGGAGGGAGGGAGGGAGGGAGGGAGGGAGGGAGGGAGGGAGGGAGGGAGGGAGGGAGGGAGGGAGGGAGGGAGGGAGGGAGGGAGGGAGGGAGGGAGGGAGGGAGGGAGGGAGGGAGGGAGGGAGGGAGGGAGGGAGGGAGGGAGGGAGGGAGGGAGGGAGGGAGGGAGGGAGGGAGGGAGGGAGGGAGGGAGGGAGGGAGGGAGGGAGGGAGGGAGGGAGGGAGGGAGGGAGGGAGGGAGGGAGGGAGGGAGGGAGGGAGGGAGGGAGGGAGGGAGGGAGGGAGGGAGGGAGGGAGGGAGGGAGGGAGGGAGGGAGGGAGGGAGGGAGGGAGGGAGGGAGGGAGGGAGGGAGGGAGGGAGGGAGGGAGGGAGGGAGGGAGGGAGGGAGGGAGGGAGGGAGGGAGGGAGGGAGGGAGGGAGGGAGGGAGGGAGGGAGGGAGGGAGAGGGAGGGAGGGAGGGAGGGAGGGAGAGGGAGGGAGGGAGGGAGGGAGAGGGAGAGTAAACAATCTCACCATCCACCAGAGCTAACAGCCTTTTCATGTGATAGATTACCATCAACTGCTGAACTGGTTTTTTCTAATTAAAAGAAAAAATAGTCAACACACCACACATGCCCTACCCTTGCATGCATTGCGTAATTATCTAGTTAACACAGCCCCTCCTCCTCTCCCCGCCCCCTCTTCCTAAACCCACATACTGAACCGAAATACAGCATCCAGCAGTGAGGGTGTACAAATAGCCTGTGATGTTACATTCCTTACTTTGAGGTAACAGCCCAGCTGATAATAGGTACCACATATCTACCATTCTTAACGTTTTGTTATTAATAATCTGAATTATTGTTATTTTTTGTTATTTTTTACTGATAACATTTCTCTTCCATTGCCACTAAATGCCTTTGTGGGTAAGCTTTGAAGTACAGCAATATAAAT
The DNA here is from genome assembly GCA_949361645.1 of Spongilla lacustris. Classification (NCBI taxonomy): domain Eukaryota; kingdom Metazoa; phylum Porifera; class Demospongiae; order Spongillida; family Spongillidae; genus Spongilla; species Spongilla lacustris. The sequence goes on from OX442430.1 coordinate 7,583,288, forward strand.
ATGTGTTAACTACATTTAGCATAAACCAGGGTGTAAGTGAAAGTGTTAAAGACAAGTAACAGGTCCACATCTCAAAGAGAAATCGTTATCCTCGGTTAACAAAACATTAACCTGGGTTAACAAAAATGTTATTGGGCAGGTGGGGGGGGGGGGGGGGGGGGCAGGGGAGGTGGTTAACATATAGATATGTAGATATCTCAATGTCTGTAGATATCTCAATGTCTCAGCAAAGCGCATGTGCAGACACACACATTCATGGGCACGGGAGGTGGGAGGGGGAGGTGGGTGGAGGAGGAGGGAGGGTGCCCAGTGTTAAGGTATATGTACACAGTGTGCTCACGTAACACCATGAATAAGCAAGCACACCTGCACCCCTCCTACTGCCTCCCTACCCCTAATTACCTTTTCAGATGTGAGTTGCAGTCGTGTCACCACCTTACTTCTATACACTGTCTTGCCAAGGGGAGAAATGGCTTCCTCAAGCTGGTAGAGTACAACCAAGCTATGAAGGGTACAAGTTAACACACCACCATCATTTGCTATGGTACAAGTGTATATGACACAGGCTAGAACCACCAATGCAAAGGTATCCACCCTCTCACCCAGCAATGGAACAGGATGGCTACCCATGTGTATGTGTATTGTGTGTGTGTGTGTGTGTGTGTGTGTGTTGTGTGTGTGTGTTGTGTGTGTGTGTGTGTGTGTGTGTGTGTGTGTGTGTGTGTGTGTGTGTGTGTGTGTGTGTGTGTGTGTGTGTGTGTGTGTGTGTGTGTGTGTGTGTGTGTCGCTTTAAGCCAAGTTCATTATTTCCACTTTGGAAATGATGCACAACCGTACTGACTACTTACTCACCCATCTCCAGTTCCTATGTACAGCTGCTTATCACTTGCAACCACACACTCCACCTAAGGACGAGGCGGAGAAAATTATGGCAGACGAGCGAGAGAGATGCATGCCCAAGCCACACGTATTGGCCCCGAAAAGGAGGTCCTGGGCTCGCTACATACTACGATGCGTTGGATAATACGATCGGATATTGACAAGTGAACATAACAGACAGGTTCTGTCCGCCAAGATACGGTTACGTCATTTGGACGTTCGAAGCATGTGTTCTAACCGCGCCGTAACCACTCAGTGGGCGCTAGGTGGTTAACACACCTCTGTCTTCGGTCTGTCGGGTAGCACAGATTCTACCACGGGTACCAGGTTGAATGCATTCACCATTGCTGCCCCTGAGCGATGAAGCGCCATATTCTGCCTGTATGGACCACCTTCCGGGCTGAAAACATATGACGTCACAATCGTAATTCTCCGTATTTGGTCGTCGGTTGGAAAGGGGCGAAGCAAGAGATATACCCTTTTTTTTTTTGTTTTTTGTTTCTTTGTGTTGGTAGCAACAATATCAGCTACCAGTGAGCTCCGTCCCGTTTTGGGCTGCTAAAGAGGGAAAAGTATAAATAAGAAAGAGGAATGGCGGCAAGCTATGGTGGAGCGGGCGGGGCTCCGTCGGTGAGAGGACTACGACTGCTCACGATGAACAGAGGGGCAGATGGGTACGGCTTTCACATGTACACAGATAAGAAGCTCCAGGTATGTTTTCGTGATACGCGCATAGGGGGGAGAAAGGACTCGTTTTGAAAAGGTGCGTGCAAGCTCAGCACCATGCAGTGAATGCCGCTATGGAAGCGGCGGTGCTGCATAGGGAATGCCAACTTGCATGAATTAATTGCGCCTGCATGGTGAGAACGGCTAGACGTGCTACTGTTTTGTTGGGCCAAGTTACTGGTTCGGGGCGGGGCACTAACGGGATTTGCGCTTTAACAGTGCAGAAGTATGGAAAATAGCCGTTCTACTAGTAGCTAAAAAGGAAGGGAGGACGTTTCAAATTGCAATACCAGTAGTAACATAGCGACAACGATAGGTTACTTAGGAGGTAGAACTGATGGCGTCTGGGGGGCACAAATAATGAATAATATTTCAATTTGAATGGCACGGCTTGCCTCACCCCGCCCACCATTCTTGTTTGTTTCTGTATGGTCACCAAGCAACTATTTAATTTGTCCTACATTTAATTGAAAATCTTTTTTTTTAACTGTACAGTAGTACAAACATAACTCGCGATACTTCCGCAACGTTATAATGCCGTGATATGGGTGCTAGCTGTGTGTGAAACTGTGCATGAGCCACTATTTTTATCGTTCGCTTTAAAACTATGGTTTATTCTTCTCCCCTCCCCCGGCCGCCAGGGTCAATACATTAAGTCGGTAACCAAGGATACTCCAGCCGACCTGTGTGGCATGATTCCAGGGGACCACGTTCTAGCAGTAGATGGGGCAGACTGCTCCAAGGAGACTCACCACCAGGTGGTGGACAGGGTGAGATCAGAGCCTTCGATGGGGAAGAGGGTGCTAGTTATCGACCAAGAGACAGAACGAGAGATGCTGGCAAAGGTACTTGGGTGGTGGAGTTTTTTTATTTTTTTATGTTTGGTACTTCTGTATTTTTTAATTAGCGTAACGATTATTTATTTTAAAGCTATTTTATTTATTGTCTTGTGGTGCGGAATTTTTTTTAAAATTATAATAATAACTTATAAGTGATTTTCACAGTACACATACATAAAAGAAATTTACACACAGAAAGATCAGTAGTCCATTGCCTCGACCTGCATGTCTGCCACCTGCAAGGATCTTGCAAGGATAGCCCTGGTGTTTGCTCTCACAAGCACAATGCTCAGTCTGCCATATAGATCCCCCAAAACTTGGGATTTGCTACAGTTTGTGAGGATGGCTTCGTGCATGGCTATGCAGGAGAAAGCATTGCATGCCTCTTCACCCCAGGCTCCATAGGGTATGATTTTTATTTTGTATATTCAGATTGTACTCTGCAACTTGGGTTCCATATCGATCAATTTCTAAGAGTGTGCAGAGTCCTCAACAACATACATGTACGCATGGGACCTTCCATCACTGGTGTTATAAGGCACTTAATATTTCAATCCAAAACATTGCCTTCTTTTTACTAGTCCCGTAAAGTACACGAAGTACAATAAGCATTTATGTGTGATGTGCCAGTGCATGCACCCGAGCCTCCCTTTTAAATAAACTTTGAACGCAGACGTTTAAAGATTTGACAGCTGCAGGATGAACGTTCTCACCTTGAGACATCCCCTTTCCCTCACACCCTCACCTCCCACTCTTTTCAGGGAATACCAATCGATCCCTCCAATGCCATCGTGATGGTAGCACGAAGCCAACCGGGCAACGACGAGCCAGACATTGGAATGGTTAAGGACATCAAATCTGCCCTCCCGAAGAACAAGAAGAGGGAGGTCAAGTCAACAAAGAACTGGGCTGCCAGCGTTGCTGCGTACAACGACCTTTGAACTCTCCTCTCCTTACCCACCCATCACTTTTTTTATTTGTGTATCCAGGAACAACGTTAAACATATGAGCACCAATCTGTCACCCCTCCCTCCCTCTCCATCTCATGACAAGGCACTCACGATTAGGGTGCCGTAGTTGTGTATAGTTTTTTTAGCATATTTATGCTATTTTTAATCTCATGTCTTGTTTTTAATACACATTTATATGTCACAATTGAAAGCTTCACAAATCACATCCCCATAAGCCCAACACACTAGCAATTACTGGCCAAACACCTTTAATGAATGTGATCAAAATATCAGCCAAAATATAGACCCCTTTCATGTGACGCCAAAGATCACATGAAAAATTGATTTAATGAAATTCATTTGAGGTTAATTCAATTCATATTCAATGTTGTCCACCATCTTGGTGCTCAGGTTACTATAGCAATTTTATTTATGCGCGTTTTGGGTCTCGTAATACTTTTATATTCTTACCACGGAATGATGTCAGTGCCCACTGTAAAAATAAAATAAAACCAGGCTCATAATTGCTTACTGTGAACGTACAGTAATAACCAAAAGCATTGCGTTGCCCATACCGTCTATAGTAACTTGTGCACCAAGATGGCGGACAAAATGGAATTTTAATTTCAATGAATGTCATTAAATCACATGATGAAAAGAAGAAACCAAGCAGTGACTGTTTTTGTGTATGCTAGCACACACAAAGGGATGAATGGGCAAAGACGGGAGTACATGGGGAACATGGAGGCACATGGGGAACATGGAGGCACATGGGGAACATGGAGGCACATGGGGAACACGGAGGCACATGGGGAACATGGAGGCACATGGGGAACACGGAGACACATGGGGAACATGGAGGCACATGGGGAACATGGAGGCACATGGGGAACATGGAGGCACATGGGGAACACGGAGGCACATGGGGTACATGGAGGCACATGGGGAACATGGAGGCACATGAGGAACACGGAGGCACATGGGGAACATGGAGGCACATGGGGAACACGGAGACACATGGGGAACACGGAGGCACATGGGGAACATGGAGGCACATGGGGAACATGGAGGCACATGGGGAACACGGAGGCACATGGGGTACATGGAGGCACATGGGGAACATGGAGGCACATGGGGAACACGGAGGCACATGGGGTACATGGAGGCACATGGGGAACATGGAGGCACATGGGGAACACGGAGGCACATGGGGAACATGGGGGCACATGGGGAACATGGGGGCACATGGGCGCTCAAGGTATCAGGCACATCTGCTTCCCCTACTTACTAGGTGTACCTCCAAGCTCTAGGTCATGACACAACTGAACAACGGCAGCATTCCCACCTCTAAATAATGCACACATCATGGACATTACACACACGTGCACACTTCACTTGTGCATCGCACACATACCCACATCTGCACACATGGACACACATTCCACACGCACACAGAATCATTTTGGTCAATGACACATGAATGGAGTCACGAAAATATACACAAGACTGGTATACATTGTATATAACCATGCCCCACCCCACCCATCACACGGCCTATACACTCAGTATGGGATTCTACATTAGTTCTGCAGCCAGGTCATCAGTTGGGACCACAATGGAGGACGATAAGCGTTCAAAGTTCAAGTTGTCAGCATTAAGATCTGCCGTCTCATTACGACCCCCGGGGGAGGACATTGGCTGGGTGACCACCACAGCATTGGGTAGGTCCATGGCAGGAGAGGGTGACTGAAAAACTATGACTGCTGGATCGACATTCATAAGGGGTACGCGTTCTTCTTGGGTGGCGGGTGTGCTGGTCACGGTTGGAACGTCGTCATTGGATCCCGCCAGGGTGATGACCGGGTCACCAGATATTGTGCCCGCATTGCCCCCCTGGGGGGTTGGCTGGGATTTGATAACCTCTTCATCTTGAAGGATGTCTTCGTAGGCGGCATACCCCTGGCCCTCCTGTTGCCGGGGGCAGCACAGGCCAAAGCAACCAAAGCAGAAGCAACAGAAACAGCAGCAGCAGCAGAAACAGCAGCAAGTGGTGAGGCAGACAAACACACCACAGCACTAAGGGGGGGGGGAGGGATAAGGAAAGAGGGAGGAGGGGAGGAAGGAGGGGAGGAAGGAGGGGAAGAGGGAGGAAGGAGGAGGGAGGAGGGGAGGGAAAGAGGAGGGAGGAGGGGAGGGAAGGAGGAGGGAGGGGAAGAGGGAGGAGGGAGGAGAGGAAAAGGAAGATTGGAGGTGAGATGACAGAAACAGAGCATTAATGATGGTAGTAATGACATGAGATGCAAGCCATGTACATGTTATAGCAATGACAATAAAACATGTACATATGATGTGGTAGTGCTGTCCTGAAAATACATAAATACCTTCATCCATTTGCTGTGCAAACACATGTAACAGTGGTATATTCTGTATGTGTGTATATGTGTATGTGTGTGTGTATGTGTGTGTATGTATGTATGTATGTATGTGTGTGTGGGTGTGTGT
>OX442430.1:7589383-7638427 GCA_949361645.1 Spongilla lacustris
ATGCCTATACAATATACTCTTTGCACATGACTCAATGCGTGTATACCGTACTGTTTTAGATTATTCGATGTACATGTAGAGCTATGCAGGGGCATTGTGTACGGTTCCTATACATGCAAGGAAGCAGCATTGCATGTAGCTTAGATCCCCGTGGCAGCCAGCCTAACCTGATCGTACTTCACAGACATTTGTCCGCAACGTCCATCTGCCTCAATGAGCCAGTGACCTGAACGCAATTGATCTGTGTTCTGTATGAATGGTTGGCAAAGCTGTCCTAAATATAAAGCAGTTTGTGATACCCCATTTTTGACATGTAATGCTGCAGCTACAATTTGTATGTTACCATACACATTTGTCACACGAAATGACCATTTCCATCGACATGCATGGTGCAGATGCATGATGGTGTAAGGTAGGCAGGGTGGAAATGAACGATTGCGTCTTGAATGTTGACGCGCGTTAAATATGTACTGCAGGGCGGAAATGAACGATTGCGTCATACATGTTGACGCTCGTAAAGCAAATTCGAGACACTTCTATCAACCGCAATCAACAGGTGATAGTTTACGCAGTGTTGCCACTGCAGTTACCCGCTAACGCAATTATCGGGTGCAGAGAAAACTATGAATGATCCTTATTTTCCACTGTAGCGAGGTGTTACTTTCCACTCTAGCGAGCCGGCACTGTACACACATTTGTCTATCCACCACACCTATGCATATTATATATCTTGCCCCCACCCCCTCACCTGACCCTCACTTGCCCCACCCCTCACCTGACCCTCACTTGCCCCATCCCTTACCTTACCCTCACTTGCCCCATCCCTTACCTGACCCTCACTTGCCCCACCCCCTCACGCGACTCACTTGCCCCACCCCTCACGTGACTCACTTGCCACACCCCCTGACCTTGGTTATCTTGTTCTCCACGTTATTGTACTTGCCCTGCTCCAACAGCGTCTCCACCTTCTCCGGCAGAGGGTACTCGGGCAGCCTCACGTCCCCCTCCTCCGTGAGGGATGAGGGGAAGCCAACCTTGTCATGTCTCTGCTCCCAGTAAAGGTCCCTGTGAAGACAGAACAAACACAGATGCTCACACATACATACATACACACATGCATATGCACACAAACTCAAATATGTATAGTACACACAATCACCCACCAACACACACATACATGTGCACACCCACACACAAATACATATGGTCCACACACACCCACACCCACAAATACATATTGTCCACACCCACACACACACATACATGTGCACACCCACACACACACACACACACACACACACACACACACACACACACACACACACACACATACACACACACACACACTTCTTTGTAGGTTTTGGCTTCCTGCCTTCGATGGACTGCTGTAGCCTGATCTCATTTACCCCCAAGTAGTGCACAGTCAATCCTTGAACCATGTAGAACTGGTCAAAGTCAAAGATGACCACTTGACCAAGAATACCAGCTCGAGGTTTTAGGGTGACCTAGAAGACAGGTGCAGGGGAGTGACAAGAAGCCATAATCATTAAAAAAAATTTTGCTTGTAAAGTTAAGGCAATAAATACCCCCACCCCCCGCCCCCCACTCGATTATACTTGTTGTGAGAGCATCAAGAAAACTAAAGCTGTTCAGCACCAGATTTATATATATATGGGAAAGTTTACTAGAAAAGGGACATAGCGTGTATTATAAAAAAGTATAATAAAAATGCATTACGTTTGATTTGCTATAACGTCCGAACAGTTAACGCTATCAACTTCCTATTTTCAACACTTCATACCGCACTATGGTAGAATACATTTTGGAGTCGCTCTGTGTCAGTATTGCAACGTTCGATACCCCACTGGGTTCAAACCCGCCATAACTTTCGGTAGGAGTAATCAATTCGCTTCAAATTCGGTTTGTAGGTAGAGAGGTCCTATACCTATCGATTTGTTCTGTTCGTTGATTTTTATGCCATCCATTACGGAGATACAGTTGAACAAACTACGTGTCCATTTTCGCGCTCAATTCGCGCCAATGATTTGGGCAAATTGCGTTCCGCTCAATGTATGGGGAGGTGGGGATTATAACATTGGCGCGAATCAAGCGGGAAAACGTGCACGTAGTTTGTTCAACTGTATCTCCGTAATGGATGGCATAAAAATTAACGAACAGAACTAATCGATAGGTATAGGACCTCTCTACCTAAAAACCGAATTTGAAGCGAGTTGATTACTCCTACCGAAAGTTATGGTGGGTTTAAACCCAGTGGGGTATCGAACGTTGCAATACTGACACAGAGCAAGTGCAAGACTCCAAAATGTATTTTACCATAGAGAAATGGTGCATTATGAAGTGTTGAAAATAGGAAGTTGATAGCGTTAACTGTTCGGAAGTTATAGCAAATCAAACGTAATGCATTTTTATTATACTTTTTTATAATACACGCTAGGTCCCTTTTCTCGTAAACTTTCCCATATATAGATTACTTAAGGTCGTGTTTTGCATCCGCACATTCAACGTCCCCCAAATACCCGGGCAGAGATGAGGAGGATAATTAGTGTAGTGCATGGACAATTAGCCGGGGCACCAAACCACACCCACCACACCTTCACTTGCGCCTTCTCCCCTGGAGTGATGTTCCAGTTTGTTTCCTGCTCACTCATCGTCATGGCACCAGGATTGGGGTTACTGTGCCCTGTTTTGACGCCCCCTTGAGGGAAGAGCAGCCTGACTCCCTCGATGGAGTAGTCCGTCATCAGCTGGTCCAGAAGCACAACTGACTTGAAGAGAATCGGAGACTACGAAGGGTGGAGAGGAAATGGGGGTATGCAGACAGTATAAGAGGGGGAGATGGTGGTATGCAGACAGTATAAGAGGGGGAGATGGGGTATGCAGACAGTATAAGAGGGGGAGATGGGGGTATGCAGACAGTATAAGAGGGGGAGATGGGGTATGCAGACAGTATAAGAGGGGGAGATGGGGTATGCAGACAGTATAAGAGGGGGAGATGGGGTATGCAGACAGTATAAGAGGGGGAGATGGGGTATGCAGACAGTATAAGAGGGGGAGATGGGGTATGCAGACAGTATAAGAGGGGGAGATGGGGTATGCAGACAGTATAAGAGGGGGAGATGGGGTATGCAGACAGTATAAGAGGGGGAGATGCAGACAGTATAAGAGGGGGAGATGGGGGTATGCAGACAGTATAAGAGGGGGAGATGGGGTATGCAGACAGTATAAGAGGGGGAGATGGGGTATGCAGACAGTATAAGAGGGGGAGATGGGGTATGCAGACAGTATAAGAGGGGGAGATGGGGTATGCAGACAGTATATGAGGGGGAGATGGGGCATGCAGACAGTATAAGAGGGGGAGATGGGGTATGCAGACAATGGGAGATGTACACATGTACATGCAGACGCTTGTTTTGTTGGATGTAGGGGGTCGGGTGGATGTAGGGGGTCAAGTGGATGTAGGGGTCAGGTGGATATAGGGGTCTGGCGGATGTAGGGGTCAAGTGGATGTAGTTGAGGGATGTAGGGACAATCCAGCCCAAGTGTACCTACGTTTCTGCACTACCATCCCAAGCTTCTTCCTAACTTTACATACTGGTAGTAGCCACACCCCCTCCCAAAGCTACCAATTATAGCCAATACACAGTTTAATAAGCATTTTGTGAACCAGCTTTAAAAACACTCATGGCACCAGAGCGATAGATAAGATCAGCATGGCAACCTCAAAACTCACTGTTGTAGTGACATCAAAAATCCACTCAATTGGTGTTGGCTCTTGACGTGTCAAGTTAAGCCCCAGTCTGGTGGACTCGACTATGGTGACTCCATTTTTTGTGTCCTGTAACAGAAAATTTAAATCGTCTTAATCCGGTTCTATCGTTCATAATTAAATTATCATCTCACTTGAAACGAGGTTTCTGTTGTCCTTGAATTACAGTCGGTCAGCACCCTACTGCGCATGCGCTGCGCAAATTCTGCAGTCTGATGACCCGCGTCGCTTTCCCGCTGCTGGCTCGGAGCCGTCTCTGATGACTCGCTTTCGAACTCGTCCAGACTCGAGGGTTCGAAGCGCTCTTGTCTTTGGTTGGTGAACCGGCGCGGCGGGGGTTGCACGTAGGCGCCCTGGTAGTTCTGTCCGTGGTGAGGTGGAGGGGGGTGGTTGTAGGTCTGGTAGTTCTGTCCATAGTGAGGTGGAGGGGGGTGGTTGTAGGTCTGGTAGTTCTGTCCAGGGTGAGGTGGTGGAGGATGCTCGTACTGGGGTCGCTGAACCGTAGGGGGACGCTGTTGGTTGTAACGATTGGGGCCTTCGCCTCCTCCCCGTGCCTGTCTGTTCCACGAGTCCAGTTCCGCCTGGGAGTGGGCGAAGGTGCAGAAACCAGAGTAGACGCAGCGTCTGCCGTTCTGAACGTGCAAGCACATTCTGTACCCGGACGCCGGGGGACCGTTTTGGGGCAACGGTCTAATCGGGGGGTGCGCCTCGGAAGCTTCATCCTTGTGCGTGGCCACGTGTTCGTCCAGCTGCTGCTTGCTCGGGAAGGAAGCGTTGCATTCGTTACAGCTGTGAGGCGCGCCCGGAGACGTCGGGTGCTCCTTGGCGTGTCTCTCCCACTCTTCCAACTCCTCTTGGCTGTGCGCGTAGATGCAGCGCTGTCCATACGGACATGGCTTCCCAAAGCCCGCGTGCAAACACATAATGTACTGCTGCCCTGGTTGTAGACGCGGCGGGGGGCGAGGCGCTTTTTCCCGCTCTTTGTTCCACACCAAAAGCTCTATGTTGCTGTGGGCGAATGTGCATTGGTCACGTTTGGTGCACTGCGCCTTCCTGTTGCAAAGCTGATAATCCACGGCCGAGTTCACGTTTCGCGGTCGAGGTCGTATTATTACCAGTCCTCCCTGACCGAGCTCTCTGGCTATTCTAATTGGAACCCACTCCTGTCGACACACGCCACATGTTTTCGTCTTGCCATCGGAACTCGCCTTACTTTCAGGAGTTAGAGTTGGATTGGACTTGTGGCTCGATGCCTTGAAGCAAACGCTACAAACAAGCTGTACGTCCGCCATCGGGTCAAAATTCACGTTTTTAAACCAGCGGCATGGGCCACCATGCAACCTGCTATTAATTTATTCATTAGCATTGATCACGTGAGAAATTAATTGATTGTTTCAGTTGCAACATGAGCTGGAAAGTCACCGGTAATGAATGTACCTTAGTCCTTAGGTACGTACCCAGTCATTTCCCCTCGGCCAACGGAACCTACAGGAAACACATGCCCTTTTCTTCAGTCTCCTCCTCTCCGATGATCCACCTTCCCCCCCCCCCCCCCCCCCTTCACTCAGTTTATATTGCATCAGGCAGTCTGGATGCTGTTAAATATATCAGAGATAATAATTATGTATATTATCGCTGAATATACACAGCTAAACCATTTCTAGTTATCAATATACTAGCTATATAGTATAGGAGGTAATAATTAGTAGAACATGAAAAGTTATGGAGGATTTGAAGTGCATGTCGTCAATACGATTAGCAAAACATGCGTAGCCAATGTACATGTATAGGGTCTACCGTATAGATTCAATTGGACTTTATTGGATAGAGCCTCAAAATACCTTCAATGTAGTAAAATGTTGACGTTTAGTAAACTGCATGCATGGCAACACACACACCCGTATATAGGAAGCAGTTGAAAATTGGTCAGGCATGCAGGCCAGCATAGTGAGTGAGCATGCATGCAGGCCAGCATAGTGAGTGAGCATGCATGCATGCATCCCATTGCAGCTTCTGAAGGAGAACCTCACAGAAACTAACCGGCATATGCCGGCAATCTGCATTTTTGGCTCAGGAGATCAGGAAAATAGCTATGCATTTTTTGCAGCAACGAGCGGCTATATAGCTAGCAGATGCATGCATGCATGCATGCATGCACTTCGCGTCGTCCCTGACAGCATTTGTTATTGTATAATGCACCTGTGTGATGCTTATACGCACACTGCATGGGGGAAAGATTGCGAACATGCATGCATGTTGTCCAATACTCATGCATGATCCATGCATGCAAGTTTCCAGCTATACTGTTATTACAAATATTGTTTTTTAATAAGACCCCTTGCCGTGTCATCCAGGGAAGGATCAAAACATTAGCGGCCATATTGTTTTGGACCAAAATGTGTGCGTTATTTAGAATTTGTGTATCTACGACGACGATGACGTAAATCAAACACTATAATGGCCCTTTGCATGAAAGATCGGAAGTACGATAAACGTCACGTCCGGAGTAAAAGCCACAGCGGTTGCCTAGAGACATTGTGTCACGTTCGCGGACCTTTGCGTAATAAAATGGCAACGCTCATAGTCATTCCTTCTCGCTCGGACAGTGATCCTTCGGCCGATTCAGTTCCTGGTCAAACTATGCTGCCAACAGTAAGCTTGACCGAGTCTGACATACCCGGAGCCTTTTTAAATGGATGGCTTTAAAAAGGCTCTGGGTATGTCAGACCCGGTCAAACTTACTGTTGGCAGCATAGTTTGATCAGGAACTGGATCGGCCGAAGGATCAATGTCTGAGCTGACTCCGAGCGTTGCCATTTTATTACGCAAAGGTCCGCGAACGTGACACAATGTATCTAGGCAACCGCTGTGGGTTTTACTCCAGACGTGACGTTTATCGTACTTCCGATCTTTCATGCAAAGGGCCATTGTACGCCCGCAACAACCCATAACCGTTTTATTCGGTTCTAAGTATGAGTCGCGCTTAAACTTATGAATACAATTAATTAGGCCGTGATTATTCACCAGTTAAGTTGTTATTATTACATCATCTACGTAATGAAACCACAAATTCTAAATAACGCACACATTTTGGACCAAAACAATATGGCCGCTAATGTTTTGAAACCTTCCCAGGATGACACGGCAAGGGGTCTATATTTTTTTAAATTATTTGGGTACTTCTGTGGTTAACACGTGCCGCAATCTATAGCGGCCACCAGTGCTGGGGGTTATTATTGCTCCCGTTCGTACACATCACACCGCATGTAATACAAATTAGTAATACAATGCATGACTGGAAGTTTGTGGATAAATTAGCGGGGGCAGGTTTTTCTCTGTTTTCTCCCCCGGCCGCCTACTAAGATGTTATCATGTGCTCATGCCAGGTGCGCGCGATGATGATAATTTCTGCTTTACTGATTGTATGCATTAAAAATAAATAATAATAAAAAAACAATTATTTTAAAAGAACACATGCCTTGTGCTGTTGTAGGCACAGGCATTCCTCAAAATCATCTCAAACTTACCACTAGCTGGATCGGCGAAGTCACTTTAGTCTTTGTTAAACCGTCCTGCCTTCGGCCGAGAACAACTTCTAGTTCTCTGTCAGTCGCGTTAATTAATTAATTGCATTAGTGCACGATTGTACGAGTACCGAGAACCACCTTCAAAGCTAATGAAAAACTTACTCCGTCCCATCTATGGTATACTCCATCCACACAGGAAAAGGTCATGAGTGTGTGTGTGTGTGTGTGTGTGTGTGTGTGTGTGTGTGCGTGCGTGTGCGCGCGCGCGCGTGCGTGCGTGCGTGCGTGCGTGCGTGCGTGCGTGCGTGCGTGCGTGCGTGCGTGCGTGCGTGCGTGCGTGCGTGCGTGCGTGCGTGCGTGCGTGCGTGCGTGCGTGCGTGCGTGCGTGCGTGCGTGCGTGCGTGCGTGCGTGCGTGCGTGCGTGCGTGCGTGCGTGCGTGCGTGCGTGCGTGCGTGCGTGCGTGCGTGCGTGCGTGCGTGCGTGCGTGCGTGCGTGCGTGCGTGCGTGCGTGCGTGCGTGCGTGCGTGCGTGCGTGCGTGCGTGCGTGCGTGCGTGCGTGCGTGCGTATGGAACGCCGTTTGTTTCATTATTATTGGTGTGCGATCGTGCGTATGCAAATTGATTTTCTAATTTGCATACACGCGCGCAATGCTTCACCGATATGTGCGCGAGTGTATGCAAATGAGCTATCTGATTTGCATACACACGCACGAGCAAATTACCACGTGCAAGGATCTGGTTCCGTACCAAGGTTTCTGTCTGGCTCCATGATGGATACGTTCGAAAGGCTGGGCGAGACGGTGCAACAATGCTATGCTTACTGGGCATTGGAAGATTATAACAAAACGGATGAAATAGTAACCCAGCTATATCTCATCATCGACGAAGTTGAAGCGCTTGTGCCCATCCTACGGGACGAGCGTTCGCCTCAACTTCATACCCTTACAGAGTTACACGCTGCGTTGAACCAGCTACTGCCACTGTGGGAGGCAAAGTTGGCAAGTTTAGATGGGTCACAAGAGCACCACCAAGAACCTGCAGCTGGTCCAGGAAGACGTCGGAAGTACATCAACGTTGAGCTGGTACGTATGCGTACATTTGTACCACGGCACGCATGGCGCGTAGTAATTGATGGTTGTTGATCTATTAGCCCATGGGTTTGTGCACATGAACTGTTTTTCTGCGTTTTGGCTTTTTGAGCTGTAATAAACAGCCTGGCGGTATTAAATGGAATTGTTGCGTCACGCGATGTAAGTATAGAGTTAAAACTTCACTACCTTATCCTTTTCGTTTCAGCTTGAACTTCTGAGAGAAATGAAATTGTCCTGGCAAGAGTGCGCTGATGCTCTCTTAGTATCTCGGTCAACGTTGTGGCGTCGCTTGAAGGAAATGAAAGTGATGCCTACCTTTTCGGACATAACAGATTCTGAACTTGATGCCGTAGTGGAAGCAATTCAACACAACTCTCCTAGGAGTGGTGCGGTACTGGTATGGGGGGAACTGAAGAGTCACGGGATCAGTGTATCAAGGCGACGTGTGAGAGAGTCACTGGTACGAGTTAATCCCACTGGTGTCGAGCTACGTGCTTCTACTTGTGTAGTTCGCCGTGCTTACAGTGTACCATGTTCCAATGCTTTGTGGCACATTGATGGTCTTCATTGCCTTATACGATGGAGGATTGTCATCCACGGTGGCATTGATGGATACTCGAGGCAGGTTGTCTACCTTGGCGCGTCCGACAATAACAAGAGCGAGACTGTACTCAGTCTTTTTCTGGAAGCAACCAGAGCTTATGGCTGGCCGTCTCGTGTTAGGTCAGATTGTGGAGGGGAGAACATCGAGGTGGCGAGATGTATGACCAGCACTAGAGGGCTTGGAAGGCACAGTCATCTATCTGGTTCAAGCGTTCACAACCAAAGGATAGAGAGGCTATGGAGAGACACATTCCGATGTGTTTGTCACCTTTACTACTCTCTGTTTTATGAAATGGAGAATAGCAACTTACTGTCCCCCACAAACGAAACCGACCTGTTTTGCTTGCATTACATCTTCATCCCTCGGATCAATGCACAGCTGAAAACATTTGCACGGGCCTGGAACAACCACCCCATGCGGACTGAGCATGGATTGTCCCCATTGCAAATGTGGATGAGGGGCTTGATCGTTTCTCACATTCAAGAGCCAGTATGGGAAGACTATGGGGTTGAAGAAGGGCAGTGTGCTAATCCTTTTGACGAGGGATCAGTCACAGTTCCAGCCGTTCTCAATCAGTTGAACCGCAACCAGTTGCAGTACCTTGCTTTGCAGCATGATCCTTTGAAGTGTAGTAACTACCACGGTTTCGACCTTTACTTGGCGGTCAAAGAAGAAGTGGAACGCATGATCTCAATTTGAGCAAGCCACTTACTTGTATGCACTGCCTGCATGTATGCACCCCAAGTGTTGTACCATGAACTTTTTTCTTTTTAAATTGCCCTGCAAACCCTCTGATTAAAAAATATGAGCAATCTGTGCAAGGTTTAATTTGTAATCCTTGCAAAAGAAAATAATAGTCATCAATAAGTCTGAAAGCAATGTATTCATTTTAAAAAAATGCAAGCCAGCACACATGCATGCATGCATGTAGCCAAGCTGAGTAATTTATATTGCTAAATGATTCAGAAGAAATGACAGATTTAGGATTGTGTTTGTTTTATATATAGGAGTAAGTAGTATGTGTGTTGGAAAAGCTGGATTTAATAAAATCATGTTGCATACAACGAAAAGGGTGTCACAGAAAAGTATACAGACCATGTTCTAATGGTTGTAAATCTGCATTTACAATGACAACAATACAGTGACTCACTTTAGTAGCTAGCAGACACACGTTTAGCTGCTCTGGAAATGTGTGAACTACAACTTAATTTGCTGCACTGATAAGCTGAGTACTCAGCAAACCTCAAAAGTATGTTTTCCTTTTTAACTATATAATGGGACGGTGTCCTACAAAATTACCCTTCTGGCTAGTTTTTCAAGTTTTCAATTTTTTTATTTTAATTTTCCACTAACTTCAAATCAATTGGCTCTTACGCATCCAAAATTGGACTATCCCTCATAAAGTTATTAGGCACTGAATTTCGAATTAGCCATACATTTCAATGCGAGCGTTACTTTTCTTTTGATCGTCCTGGAAAATTTGAAACAGTACCACAAGGGTGCATGGTTATGCTAGACACTGTCCCATATTATTTTCAAGCATAGGAATATATATGGAACATGCATATGACTCTATTACTGAATAATGCCTTGATTTGTAATGTTATGTAAAATACACAATAGTTTTTTAAATTTAATGCTGCCTAATCAGAGCCATTTATAACTAAAGGATCAGCAAATTAAGTGATAAACAAATTAAGCTTTAAACCTTTGCGCGTAAACCTATAATTGCAATCTTTATGGGACCTTCGGCGAATCAAATGTGAATGAGTGAATACAAAAGAAAACAATACACATTCACCAGTTCAGTCGGTGATTTGACGTTTGATGAGCAATAGTCAAATGCAAAACAAAAGTTGCTCGTGAAAATAAGTAAATACAACACTGCAAAAGAAAGTCAAAAGATTTGACGTGGACTCCTTCCTTATGTCAAGCGATACCGAATCCTTGGCCACAACAAATTGCGATGTCCATTCTGCGTTGAAACAACTGTATGTCTGTCAATGACAATGGCAGATACAACGTAGGGCCACACGTGGACGAATGCGGCAACCGTTGTTCGCAATCGTCTTCCTCGAAACAAATTTCTGGCCGATGTGCAAATCCAGCTGGAGGAATCTCTGAGGCACCTGATATAAAAAACAGTAATCGTTTAAGATCAATCCGCAATGACACATTATCCAATGTGGCCAATCGTCCATCTGTATATAAAAGAGATGTTAATGATAAAGAAGCATTATGAACAGTGGTTATGCACCTTCAATGTTCATTACATACTCGGACCACGCAACAAGGACGGCTTCTTCTCTTTCTCGTTGAGGACAACCAGGAAGGGACCAGTTTACTTCAAACAATGCAAGCATAGCTTGTGCTGTTAGTACGGATGTATTTGCTGCAAAGAGCAATTTTACATAGGCTGCATGCTTCCTCATAAATGTTAACACATTCAACGTTTCCAACTTACGCAGTCCCTTTTTGCACATACTACGGATAAGAACTCGATCGCCGAGCTTTACGACTCCCACAGAAATAAGATCCTGATCCGACATTACCAGCGCCACTTCTACATCAATCTAGATGGTATAGAAATTGTTAAATGTTACGCCAACCAAAGAAAAAGTACACGCTTGCTCAATTTTCACTCTCTCAGGGTGAACGACCTACCTTCTCATCAGTGAACTTTTGAATTAAGCTGCTTAAGCCAATGGAACTCAAAATGTCATCCATCCTTTGAGGAAAAAGACATGGATATTCATTCATTTTCAAAAGGGTGCACTATTCACAAGCTCTGCTAACTTCTATTAATATGGATATGCGAAACAAAGCAGATGTTTTAAAATACACAACGTTGGCTCGTACCTCGTTTTCGCTTGTCAAACTAAAGCACGTGATCAAACGCAACGAATGAGGGAATAAATTTTGTACACAAAATGGGGTCGAAGCGCATGATATAAAATTTTGTTATAAAAATGCATCACGTTTAAATCGCTATAACTTCGGAACGGTACAGGCTATTGACTTCCTATTTACAAAACTTCATACTGCACCATTTCTATATAGTAGAATAGATTATGGGGTCTTTTATTACCTTGTGTCAGCATTGCAACTATATTGTATAATATGCGCTAGGTCCTTTATCGCTGCCTCGACCCCAATTAATCATAATCCTAATCGTATCAGGTCTGTCTAATCTGTCTAATGCATCTTGTAGAGAGAGAGAGAGAGAGAGAGAGAGAGAGAGAGAGAGAGAGAGAGAGAGAGAGAGAGAGAGAGAGAGAGAGAGAGAGAGAGAGAGAGAGAGAGAGAGAGAGAGAGACAGTGCCAAATCAAAATTATCCACAGGGTGTATTCAACCCGGTGTAGGCGTGTTTTACTGTAGTGGAGGATACGCGGTGTATACTTCGAATGCATAACGAGCGTATCTACTCTGTTACTCTTGCTATACACAATAGCTGTATAACGCACGATGCACATCGTGTATAACGTGAGTTTACATTCTGCTTACACTTGTTATACACAACGATTGTATAACGCGTGAGACATTAAGCGGAAAACGAGTGTACGCATACAGGTGTGAAATATACTATGAAATCACGTGGATCGATCACGCGGTGGCAGCTGGCAACTTCCATTCATTTACAGCGGTCATCAAAGAAGCTAAGATGCTAGTGCAATGGACTCATCGAAGTATTTGTACTTGTGTGGGCCGGTATAATGATTGGTAAGTAAGATAAGATATTGTATATTGACCGTTGTATTTCGTGCTTTGTGTGCTTTGTAGCGTGGAAAACTGCGGTATAGAGCTTACACCCGATATATAGAAGATAGTGCACCGGTAAGACAAAGGTTTGGATCCTTTATTGTTACAGGCTGTTTCACGCATGTGCATGCGCGATTTAATACATCAATGTGTATTTGCAGGATGAAATCGTAAGTCATTGCTGCAGAAGGTTTAAACAGCAAACAGTAAGTCGCTTACAGAGTGAAGTTAAACAAACTGCCCCATGCAGCAGCATTCACAATCCGCTCTCAGCAAATTAAAGAGGACGGACAAAACAGCAAATCAACATGGTATGGCAAGATTTATTTGTATAGGCATGCAGCTACGTTAACATCTTTTCTTTCATCTAGCATCTCTGACCGGGGAGCATATATGAACAACATAAGAGGCGGCGAAGGCAAACATGCAGGAAGCAAGCAGCCAAGCGGACACAAAGAGGAGTACAGAAAGAAAAAAAGAAGATACATTTGGCAACGTTCATGCAGCCACTTTGACTGAGCTGGAAAAGACTGAGAACTTCTATCATTTATACCTGATTTCATCTGTACTGTATTCGTTTCGATATCACACAAGATAACTTGCAATATTAATAATGGTTATGGGACAATATGCGGTGATAAACGGAAGGCATGCCTGTGCTCAAGCATTACGGAGTTATACTGGTTGATTATAGCCTGCACTGTACCAAAAAAAGGCTTGATATCCACCCGTTATATGCGCGTTTACTCATGGTATCCTCGCGCGTCATACGCGGTTGTATACATAGTGCTATCCACCAACATTACACCCGATCGGATGTCAGTCTCCTTCCACACGTTATCCACCGGTGTAAGCAGCATGTTTAGATTCACGTAAAACGCGTGTATACAAGCAGTATACACGCATTATACATAGCTGGAAAACAACGTTTTGGCACTGTGAGAGAGAGAGAGAGAGAGAGAGAGAGAGAGAGAGAGAGAGAGAGAGAGAGAGAGAGAGAGAGAGAGAGAGAGAGAGAGAGAGAGAGAGAGAGAGAGAGGAGAGAGAGAAGAGAGAGAGAGAGAGAGAGAGAGAGAGAGAGAGAGAGAGAGAGAGAGAGAGAGAGAGAGAGAGAGAGAGAGACACTCCAGAGTAATGTGTTAGAAAATGCCCCTACTGACATGTATGTATATACAACTTGGGAGCATGACAGTTATACACAATACAACATGCCATTGCAATTGATTCAGGCATAGATGTTAAAGAAAAGGAATTGGGAACGAGCCGATACAATACTAGTTAACACTTCAAATCCGCACATTGGGACATTTGGAGGTATGAATCAATAATGGTTGTGAACAAAAAACGACTTTAAGTAAAATTAGTTTATGTACTTGAATTAAGTGGTGTATGTATACGCACTGAATCATAATGAATTCTATATTTTTGGTGAGTGCATTGCGCTTTCTGTGATGTATGGAGGCTCTCTCCCACACTTCCTATCCCAAGCTGTATTGTCCTATGCATTGGATGATACCACATTGGGTGAAGAAATAATTGATGAAATACCAAGTGTGGAATGCAGGGACAAAGTTAAAAAGGTATGCTGTGTATTATATCAGTAAACACTGCTAGAACATTGGTTAGATGAGAAATCAAGGATACTATTAAAGCATTATGCTAAAATTTATTGGAGAACTTGTGAATGTGGTCAAATGTTTAAAACATGCATTTCCATTTTAGATCATTTCATGTTCAACAACACCTGAACTACATGAAGTACTTGATTCCGATGAGTTCCAATTTAGATTTGATGCTGGTGTTTCGACACCATCATCAATGTTTGGGTTAGAAGATAAAAATAGAATAGCAATTGACTTGGCAAAACATTTCATAATTTATTCATCCAAGGCTGAATTGGACCAGTTCCAGAGGGGATTGGAAACGTTGAATGTGTTAACATTTATGAGGAAGCATGCAGCCTATGTAAAATTGCTCTTTGCAGCAAATACATCCGTACTAACAGCACAAGCTATGCTTGCATTGTTTGAAGTAAACTGGTCCCTTCCTGGTTGTCCTCAACGAGAAAGAGAAGAAGCCGTCCTTGTTGCGTGGTCCGAGTATGTAATGAACATTGAAGGTGCATAACCACTGTTCATAATGCTTCTTTATCATTAACATCTCTTTTATATACAGATGGACGATTGGCCACATTGGATAATGTGTCATTGCGGATTGATCTTAAACGATTACTGTTTTTTATATCAGGTGCCTCAGAGATTCCTCCAGCTGGATTTGCACATCGGCCAGAAATTTGTTTCGAGGAAGACGATTGCGAACAACGGTTGCCGCATTCGTCCACGTGTGGCCCTACGTTGTATCTGCCATTGTCATTGACAGACATACAGTTGTTTCAACGCAGAATGGACATCGCAATTTGTTGTGGCCAAGGATTCGGTATCGCTTGACATAAGGAAGGAGTCCACGTCAAATCTTTTGACTTTCTTTTGCAGTGTTGTATTTACTTATTTTCACGAGCAACTTTTGTTTTGCATTTGACTATTGCTCATCAAACGTCAAATCACCGACTGAACTGGTGAATGTGTATTGTTTTCTTTTGTATTCACTCATTCACATTTGATTCGCCGAAGGTCCCATAAAGATTGCAATTATAGGTTTACGCGCAAAGGTTTAAAGCTTAATTTGTTTATCACTTAATTTGCTGATCCTTTAGTTATAAATGGCTCTGATTAGGCAGCATTAAATTTAAAAAACTATTGTGTATTTTACATAACATTACAAATCAAGGCATTATTCAGTAATAGAGTCATATGCATGTTCCATATATATTCCTATGCTTGAAAATAATATGGGACAGTGTCTAGCATAACCATGCACCCTTGTGGTACTGTTTCAAATTTTCCAGGACGATCAAAAGAAAAGTAACGCTCGCATTGAAATGTATGGCTAATTCGAAATTCAGTGCCTAATAACTTTATGAGGGATAGTCCAATTTTGGATGCGTAAGAGCCAATTGATTTGAAGTTAGTGGAAAATTAAAATAAAAAAATTGAAAACTTGAAAAACTAGCCAGAAGGGTAATTTTGTAGGACACCGTCCCATTATATAGTTAAAAAGGAAAACATACTTTTGAGGTTTGCTGAGTACTCAGCTTATCAGTGCAGCAAATTAAGTTGTAGTTCACACATTTCCAGAGCAGCTAAACGTGTGTCTGCTAGCTACTAAAGTGAGTCACTGTATTGTTGTCATTGTAAATGCAGATTTACAACCATTAGAACATGGTCTGTATACTTTTCTGTGACACCCTTTTCGTTGTATGCAACATGATTTTATTAAATCCAGCTTTTCCAACACACATACTACTTACTCCTATATATAAAACAAACACAATCCTAAATCTGTCATTTCTTCTGAATCATTTAGCAATATAAATTACTCAGCTTGG
The DNA here is from genome assembly GCA_949361645.1 of Spongilla lacustris. NCBI lineage: Eukaryota > Metazoa > Porifera > Demospongiae > Spongillida > Spongillidae > Spongilla > Spongilla lacustris. The sequence goes on from OX442430.1 coordinate 7,605,599, forward strand.
CTACATGCATGCATGCATGTGTGCTGGCTTGCATTTTTTTAAAATGAATACATTGCTTTCAGACTTATTGATGACTATTATTTTCTTTTGCAAGGATTACAAATTAAACCTTGCACAGATTGCTCATATTTTTTAATCAGAGGGTTTGCAGGGCAATTTAAAAAGAAAAAAGTTCATGGTACAACACTTGGGGTGCATACATGCAGGCAGTGCATACAAGTAAGTGGCTTGCTCAAATTGAGATCATGCGTTCCACTTCTTCTTTGACCGCCAAGTAAAGGTCGAAACCGTGGTAGTTACTACACTTCAAAGGATCATGCTGCAAAGCAAGGTACTGCAACTGGTTGCGGTTCAACTGATTGAGAACGGCTGGAACTGTGACTGATCCCTCGTCAAAAGGATTAGCACACTGCCCTTCTTCAACCCCATAGTCTTCCCATACTGGCTCTTGAATGTGAGAAACGATCAAGCCCCTCATCCACATTTGCAATGGGGACAATCCATGCTCAGTCCGCATGGGGTGGTTGTTCCAGGCCCGTGCAAATGTTTTCAGCTGTGCATTGATCCGAGGGATGAAGATGTAATGCAAGCAAAACAGGTCGGTTTCGTTTGTGGGGGACAGTAAGTTGCTATTCTCCATTTCATAAAACAGAGAGTAGTAAAGGTGACAAACACATCGGAATGTGTCTCTCCATAGCCTCTCTATCCTTTGGTTGTGAACGCTTGAACCAGATAGATGACTGTGCCTTCCAAGCCCTCTAGTGCTGGTCATACATCTCGCCACCTCGATGTTCTCCCCTCCACAATCTGACCTAACACGAGACGGCCAGCCATAAGCTCTGGTTGCTTCCAGAAAAAGACTGAGTACAGTCTCGCTCTTGTTATTGTCGGACGCGCCAAGGTAGACAACCTGCCTCGAGTATCCATCAATGCCACCGTGGATGACAATCCTCCATCGTATAAGGCAATGAAGACCATCAATGTGCCACAAAGCATTGGAACATGGTACACTGTAAGCACGGCGAACTACACAAGTAGAAGCACGTAGCTCGACACCAGTGGGATTAACTCGTACCAGTGACTCTCTCACACGTCGCCTTGATACACTGATCCCGTGACTCTTCAGTTCCCCCCATACCAGTACCGCACCACTCCTAGGAGAGTTGTGTTGAATTGCTTCCACTACGGCATCAAGTTCAGAATCTGTTATGTCCGAAAAGGTAGGCATCACTTTCATTTCCTTCAAGCGACGCCACAACGTTGACCGAGATACTAAGAGAGCATCAGCGCACTCTTGCCAGGACAATTTCATTTCTCTCAGAAGTTCAAGCTGAAACGAAAAGGATAAGGTAGTGAAGTTTTAACTCTATACTTACATCGCGTGACGCAACAATTCCATTTAATACCGCCAGGCTGTTTATTACAGCTCAAAAAGCCAAAACGCAGAAAAACAGTTCATGTGCACAAACCCATGGGCTAATAGATCAACAACCATCAATTACTACGCGCCATGCGTGCCGTGGTACAAATGTACGCATACGTACCAGCTCAACGTTGATGTACTTCCGACGTCTTCCTGGACCAGCTGCAGGTTCTTGGTGGTGCTCTTGTGACCCATCTAAACTTGCCAACTTTGCCTCCCACAGTGGCAGTAGCTGGTTCAACGCAGCGTGTAACTCTGTAAGGGTATGAAGTTGAGGCGAACGCTCGTCCCGTAGGATGGGCACAAGCGCTTCAACTTCGTCGATGATGAGATATAGCTGGGTTACTATTTCATCCGTTTTGTTATAATCTTCCAATGCCCAGTAAGCATAGCATTGTTGCACCGTCTCGCCCAGCCTTTCGAACGTATCCATCATGGAGCCAGACAGAAACCTTGGTACGGAACCAGATCCTTGCACGTGGTAATTTGCTCGTGCGTGTGTATGCAAATCAGATAGCTCATTTGCATACACTCGCGCACATATCGGTGAAGCATTGCGCGCGTGTATGCAAATTAGAAAATCAATTTGCATACGCACGATCGCACACCAATAATAATGAAACAAACGGCGTTCCATACGTGCGTGCGTGCGTGCGTGCGTGCGTGCGTGCGTGCGTGCGTGCGTGCGTGCGTGCGTGCGTGCGTGCGTGCGTGCGTGCGTGCGTGCGTGCGTGCGTGCGTGCGTGCGTGCGTGCGTGCGTGCGTGCGTGCGTGCGTGCGTGCGTGCGTGCGTGCGTGCGTGCGTGCGTGCGTGCGTGCGTGCGTGCGTGTGTGTGAAGACAATGAGTAAAGGGACGCTGCCACTTTGCAGCCACATTATGAACGAATGGTGTACGCTGTACTTGTGCATATGCGTTAATATATTCACATTCCAACGCGGCTAGATTATCTAGCCGCGTTGGAATGTGGATGTTAACCAGCCTAGAATCTAGATTGCCGAGTATACGTGAACGCCGGATATTTCTGGGCGTACACGTATTGTAGATCCTTTTGTCCTTATGACACCTCCTATCAGGAATGCCTGCAGGCTTACGGCTTCTTACAAGTGTTACATGCTCGCATATCCTTTGACTTTATACTATACAATAATAGTATTAGTACTAGTCACTACTATAGTACATATGGATGGGTACTTCCCCCCACGCGATGTTTGTAGATCCTCTTGTTTATGTAGAAACACAACACATACTGGCGCCAAGGTCGTGGTTTACGCAGCCGCTCCTGCTAGCTGCCGGCCTAGCCGCTTTCATTGCAGTGGGATGCAACCAATCTCGGCACAAAGACGATGCGGGCACATTCAGTCAGACGAATGGTACCGGAGGGATTAGCAGCGGTGGTTCCAAGACTGGCATACCGGTACAGGTGGTCGTGATGTTAGCGTTTCCCGATCCTAAAACTTCACCCGCTATAACGGACGGACCTAGTATTCTTCCGGCTATCCAACTGGCCGTCGATCATATCAACAAGAGGGGTGACATCTTGGTCAACCACTCGGTCTCCATCGTCGTTCGGGATGACGGATGTAACATCGTTACCACGGCAGCTCTCAGCTACCTCGACATTCTGACCCGCTACGGAGATGGGCGAAGTTTTCTGGCAGGAATGGTAGGACCCTCCTGCTCCGATTCAGCCATCATTGTTAGCTCCTTAAACGCTCAAGCTGAGACGGCTTTGGTCAATCTCCACATCGCTTCAAGCCCTGTACTAAAGAACGAGACGAGGTTTGCGTACGCCTTGGGTATGGCGGGGTCGTCTGATGGCTACGTCGAGGCATTGAAGAGCATGATAAGAAACCGGTGGCAGAGCGTTGCCGTGATATTTGAGGAGGACGCTGTATTCTATCGTCAAATAGCCGCACTTTTGACAGGAGACCTCAAACAACTCTCTATTTCAGCACAATCCATTTCTATTACATTTGAATCTATCAACGAGTGTCTTACAACCTTGGACCAGACGTCACCGAAGCCCTGTGTGGTTCTTCTACTCGCTAGTAACTACCTTTCAAGCAGACTTTTGTGTTTCGCTTTTTCTAAAGGTTACCAGAGCTATAAGTGGTTGTTTGTTGAAGCTACGCTGACTGACCTCTCAACTTCAGTAAATTTTTCGTACGACCATACTGAATACAATTGCTCCCAGGAGGGCATGCAGAATGTTCTGAACGAGGGTCTGTTTATGTTCGTAAGGCTGATACCCTCACAACCACAAAATGAAACGACCGTGTCAGGTTACACGTATGCGGAATACTGGGCGCAGTACGCGGAGAGTGTACAAAAAGCAAACGGAGGTTACCAAACGACGTTATGGGGGAACGTGCTCTATGACGCAATGTGGGCCCTAGCGCTCTCCCTGAACAACTCTATTGATGATCTTCTGTATGTCGGTGAACGTCAGGTTGTGGCAATGAATACGAAAGACAAATTGAAAGCTGTTGATTTTAATGGAGTATCCGGAAGAATAAAGTTGTCCAATAACACCGTCATCAGAACCATCAACATTAGCCAAGCATTAAACAACACAGAGATATTGATAGGGGAGTATGACCCTGCATCAATGGTACTTCAGATGTACAGAGAGGAGAGGTTGCCCACCTGTTTTTATTCTGACCATTTGTTGGCCATTGGAATATTGTTGTACATGGCTGCCTTTGTTGCCCTCATCATGACCCTGATTTCCCATGCACTCACCTTGATCTATTGGAAACAAAAGCACATCAAAGCATCAGATCCACGCCTCTCCCAGTACACCTTTGCTGGCTGCTACCTCTGCTGCTTGGGAATGGTTCTGTACACCACTGAGAAGACATATCACGTTAGCCAGGAGCAGTATAGAAGGTGCTGCTATGTCATCAACTACTCTGTATTTCTTGGGTTCTGTTTGGTGTCCAGCGCAATATGTGCAAGGACTTGGAGGTTATATAGAATCTTCACACATTTTGATAACCCCGGCCCCTTTGTTTCAAATCGTACTCTAAATACCTTCATAGTCACCTCGACATCATTGATGGCCATCTTGCTCATCATATGGACAGTGAAATATCCTTACAGTAGCATGATGCAACCAGATGGCACCTTTGTTTGTCTAGGTGAGGGAAACTCATATGACCTGTGGACTGTAGCACTCCTGAGCTATTGCTGGTTGCTAATCCTTCTTGCCACTATTTTGTCACTTGCAACCAATAAGCTGACCAGTTCTCAGAAGGAGTTGTTCAGAATAAACTCCCCTGCTGTGTTTGGATATACAGCATCTACCATTTTAATTCTTAGCTCTGTCCTGGTAGTCATCTTCAGAACGGCCAACAGCTTCTACATCATCATCTCCCTGCTATGCTGTACACTCGTGGTCTTCAGTTTGGTATTCGTGATGCTGCCTCCAGCACTGTCTGTGTGTAGGGAAAGGAGAAGCAGCCATAAATAACATCACTGCACTGTACCTTTAGACAAGCACTGTTTTTATCTTTAGCAATACACAGGTTTTAATACTGCTCATATTATGTAGTATCTAGTATGGGAATGGGACAAATGAGATACAGGAAAGGGACATTACTTATACTCTGTGGCGGATCCAGGAGAGGTTCATGTATGATTGAAACCTGTCTCAAACTCTTATAGTATGACCAATACCTGACTTGCAACCATTGCACCTGCACATCAATTGATACCCAGTTATAGACACAGCCAAAAGGTGCACTACATGTGCCTTATTGATACAGCACTTGTCCCAAGGATGACATTGTTTTGTTATTATCACATGAAAGATATTCAAAACTGTGTGTAAACAACAACCTGTACCAAGCCTGATAACAGCCTGTACCAAGCCTGATACCTGGCAGCCTGTACCAAGCCCGATAACAACCTGTACCAAGCCTCATAACAGCCTGTAACAAGCCTGATAACAGCCTGACCCATGCCATGTAACAGTACTGATAATAATGTTAGAGCTGCCATAACCTTATATGGTTTGAAACCACCACACAAAAAGAGACTGCAACTATAGATCAGCTGCCTTGCTGACACTCCATCCTGCTCCATGCACCAGCATAACAGCTGCAGGTTTTTGTGAACAGGAGTGCATGGACTTTCAGCGGTGAAGATGTGTCTGAACAGCTAGCTCAAACAGATATGGCACGTCCATTTGAAGCCAGGCACACCTCAACAACAAACGACCTCTGTATCGAGGTGCACACAACCATTTAGAACTACATGTTATATACAGACATCCAACTACCAAATCAGGGTTGTAGGAATAGGTCAGGCAAGTCCGGCATCTGCTGGACCACTTTTGGACCCGAAAAAACCCCCCCTTCAAATCAAAGCCATTGGTCCGCGGGCAGTATCTGGAGCCCCTCCACCTGGATGCATGAAATCCATTACATGTACACGCATGCGACCATCTATAAAAACATTTAGACAGCCTACAGGGCTGCAAAATGGCAACATTCTAACAGCAACCATCTCTGAAGCAAGCCATCCTGTAAAATTAGATGTGTCTGTTGTCTGCCATTAACGTTGTCTCAAGTGCTTGACTGCAACAGAATAAAAATGAACTGCAGCTGTGTTTTTAATATCCAAAGCCTTCATCCTTCTTTCAATCCACAGTAAGCTCCATTTTCAATAGAGCACATGTTTTTGGAGGTTGACAAGCAATATCACACAAGGCTTCAGTGAAGTCACCGCACCTGGTAAGGAATAAATAAATACATTAATCAGCTTTAAATGGCATTAGGTTTAAAGGCTACTGCTTGAAATTGATGCAGTTAACTTACAGTGTGTATTTAATTAACTGCACTGCATAAAATCTTGACCAATACTGTTATTAATACCCTACTCCTCCCCTTACCTACCACTACCCCTACTCCTCCCCTTACCTACCACTATCCTTACTCCTCCCTTTACCTCCCACTATCCTTACTCCTCCCCTTACCTAACACTATCCCTACTCCTCCCCTTACCTACTACCCCTACTCCTCCCCTTACCTACCACTATCCCTACTCCTCCCCTTACCTACCACTACCCCTACCCCTGCCCTTACCTACTAAAAGGTCTATTTACCATTAGTGAGTAGCCAATGCTCAGTTGCATATTTCCATTCCTCTGCCACTACACACCTACCATTAAACAAAACATGGGAGACATTATCTGAAATCGAAGACAGTGAAACAGAAATAATAATGTATTTGCTTGAACTAAGAGGACTTCAGGTTGTGGGCAAACATTGGTTGACATAATGCCTTAAAGTTAGCCATATACAAAATTCAGGAAATAAGGATGATCAATCTTTAATGATTGAGCAGAGGTCAGATGTGTTATCGTCAGGTGTCCATACATGTACATGTACAGTATGCATTGCCACATGCAGTGTACTAGAGCTGCTTGTGAAGGTCCCCTGGATGTTGGTGTGCACATATGCTGAACTTATATAAGGTGGATACAGTGAGATATGACCTCAATGGTCACATGTGTGATGATGATGAGATTTTTTGCACTGCAACATGTACACTGTCTACAAATTGAGTTGACGCAGATCACTTTGATTTGCAGAACACTCTATTGAAGGAAGAGATGGTGGACACACCTAGCTGTTGCTATCATATCAAGCATAATACAGACTTGGCTAGAGTAATGAGAAGATAAATTTTTGCTGGTATCACTACTTGATATTAAAACTGAGTAACATTGTTTATGGTCTGAACAGTATGATCTATGGCTAAGCTAGTGGTGTAAAAAGCTGATTACTGTGTAAATTATATTCTGTGTACCAACTTTAGATAGTAGCATATTTGAGCAGTGTTTCTCTATGACCAGTATCATGTGCACACCAGGCTATCAGCGATATATAAGATAAATGTCTGTTGCATCGTGAGTTATGAAATGTTTAGATCGTATCATGACTGTTGAAAGCATCCAGTTATGAACAAAAAGCAATGAAACATGTAAATAAATAAAAATTCTCTACATGAGAAAGTTGGTGGTATATAGGATTTGAAGGCAATGGTGGTGTAAAAAGCAGGGAAACAAGGGTCTAATATTAAGGAAAAACGAAATACTTCTATATTTAGCACATGAACAATGTAATGTTGTATAATATGTATAGGACTATTTCTAATATTAGACCCTTGTTTCCAGCCTGCTTTTTATACCACCATTGCCTTCATAGAGAATGTTTTATTAACTTGTAGATACTAAGCATGCAGGTAAATGAGAATGAATGCACATCCTGAAGAAGGTACAAAAGAACACACCCAGAAATAATAAGCAGTATAGTGCAGACTTCATCATTACAGCACAGCGTATCACCCACAAGTATGTACAGAACATGGGTGTTCCCAGGGGAGGCAGGCCCCCCCCCCCCCCCCCCCCCCCCCCCCCCCCCCCCCACCTTTTGGGACTCACCTGTGCCTTCTCCTTGTATAATACTGAAGTCCGTTAATTTATTATAAATGCAGCTCAAATGTTGTTAAAATTTCATTCTTGTACTCCAGGACTGCAGTAAGATTTAATTAATTGGGATCAAATCTAAGCTTTGATGTTATAAAAGATAGCTTTGTGCAAATAATGCATCATGGAGCAAACAACTGGGAGACAGTCTCTACTTTTGGTGCCAAGAACCATCACATATTTATATATATGCCGGACAGCATGTTTTGTTTTATCTATGATCACACCCATCTATTGCTGCAGATCAAATCTGTGCACTGATGCACAGCAATCAACCTACAATCACAGTCCACCATGCCAATGTGGGTAAGCAGATGAATGGGCATGCATGACTGTGGTGTATATGCCATTGCCTTTGCTACCAGCCTGTGCTATGGCCAAGATGGTGATGCCCATTCAGTATGACAGGATAAAGATGAGGCAGTATCTAGTAGAATGGAAGCTCAAAAGATGATTCCTTTTCCCATGCAGTGCTTATGAGGAGAAAAGTCAGAAGTTTGTGAGTGATGAGGATATATATATATATATATATAATATATATATATATACATATATTACCATTGCAGAGGACCAGAGTCAGCACTTATGATACAGTGTGATGGATGTTGTGACTGGTAACATAAGGAGTGTGAGCAATCCATCCCACAAAGAGCACATGCATGCACCCAGGTCTTCCTGATTTATCTCGTTAGAATCATGCACTTGCATGCATGTTGGATTAATTTTTGGCAAGATAGCCCGGGATAAATTTTGGCTGCCAAAATTTATCCGTGGGCCTAGGATAAATTTTTGGTAGGATCGCCACGACTGGGCAGACCAGCAGGGCTGGGGGTGTGCGTTGTGGCCAGCTGCCAGCATGAATGTGATTGTTCCAGTACTAAATGCATTAACGCACACTTGTGTAAACTAAAATAAAACTGATTATGCGCACTATATTCGACCTCCGATTCTTTCTTGCGCCAGCCTTTATATCGGATCGGAAAATTAATCGTTAATTTTTGCTGCAACTCATAAGATATGAATTTTCATGAAGCGGACAAACTTTGTAACTTTTGTTTGCGAACGTGTTTCAGAGGCAGCTAAAGAGTTGCGCTGCCCTGCTAGTCTACTATGAAGCCTGAACAACAACGCGAAGGGAGGGCTACGTACCGCACCTGAGCAGCTGTTCTGCAGACACACAAACCGCATTATCACCGCGTAGTAATCTAACGCTCAATACTCACCTACATGCTCGCCTACATGTACTTGAATGTGCAATAACTCCAGAACAAATCAGCTTGGTATAGGCTTGCAACCCGACCTTCAGACGACGCGAAGGGCGGGCCACGCCCAACTAGTTATAGCGGTTGTGCGGAAGCACTAGAACAAATAGATTGGGGGACTTACTGCATCAGAGCGCGGAATAAACAGGACGCCGGCCGACCATTGTCATTGACATGCGCATGCTCTTATAATTTATATACTTGTAACATTAGGCCTGGGACATACAACGCCGGCAATCAGATCCGTAAGAAGTTTTCTAAGCGTTGGACTACATGCAATGCCCGCTCGCTCGGCTAAAGTTCATCAATATCTATGGTGATACTAGTACTTCGAGAGTAGTCTCGTGCCCAGACCCAATGCAAGCAGCTGGTGTTCCTCCGCTGCTGCAATGCTTGGGTCTGGGCACGAAGACTACATAGAGAGTACATGTACGTTAGTACACCCTGGTTAAAATATTTTATAAATTTACTTATCCAATTAAAATTGGTATGCTGGCTGGTACATGTAATTAATGGCATACATATGTACATGTACATGTATCTCGTTAACCACAAATGTTGCTGAGTAACTCAGGGGCGGATACAGGAATTTCTGAAAGCAGGGGGGTGTTGCTATACATGCATAGCTAGGTGCCCCATGGCATCAGAAGCTACCACTCTGTACGTCAGTATGCAATAAACATGTAGCTAGGCCTATGGTACCTGGCATGCTTGCATGCATACACGAAAGTTACAAGTCATTGAACAGTGATGCTTGAAATAGTCTTTGTGAATGCTCTTGCACAAAGACAGAGGGTCTGGAAGGTTGTCAGTTGTGAGTTGTGCCGAGTGTGTTCATTACAAAATATTAAGTCGGGAGGAATGCAATTTACGTACTCCTGACGTAATAATGAACGGCACAACTCGACCACGCCAGCGACTGCTACGCCGGTCGTCCACATCGATCGTTTCATCATAGTGCGTGTCTATTTAATACAGCTTGCCACAGGCTATATCTTTATACGGCGCGGCGGAAACTAGCGGCATGCATCATTGTGGTAGCGGAAAATGGGAGGGGCCGGCCATATAACCCCCCTCTGCATCCGCCCCTGACTGTACTGGTTGTTGGTGTTCATGATCAGTCTCGCGGACGATGACGCAATAAATTAGAATTTCTAATTTATTACGTCATGGCCCGCGAGACTTTACACAACGCTAAACTTGCGCCAATGTCGTGGTGTTCGCAGCTGCTTCTATCTGCCTGCATTGTGGTGGGATGCAGCCTACCTCGGCACAAAGACGATGCGGACGCATTCAGTCAAAAGAATGGTACAGGAAGGTTTAGCAGCGGTGGTTCCAAGACTGGCATACAGGTACAGGTGGTCGTGATGTTAGCGTTTCCCGATCCTACTAGTAATACTTCACGTGCACCCGCTATAACGGACGGACCTAGTATTCTTCCGGCTATCCAACTGGCCGTCGATCATATCAACAAGAGGGGTGACATCTTGGTCAACCACTCGGTCTCCATCGTCGTTCGGGATGACGGATGTAACATCGTTACCACGGCAGCTCTCAGCTACCTCGACATTCTGACCCGCTACAGAGATGGACGAAGTTTTCTGGCAGGAATGGTAGGACCCTCCTGCTCCGATTCAGCCATCTTTGTTAGCTCCTTAAACGCTCAAGCTGAGACAGCTTTGGTCAATCTCCACATCGCTTCAAGCCCTGTACTAAAGAACGAGACGAGGTTTCCGTACGCCTTCGGTACGGCGGGGTCGTCTGATGGCTACGTCGAGGCATTGAAGAGCATGATAAGAAACAGGTGGCAGAGCGTTGCCGTGATATTTGAGGAGGACGCTGTATTCTATCGTCACATAGCCACACGTTTGACAGGAGACCTCGACGAACAATTCTCTATTCCGGTACATTCAATTACCATTACTTCTGATTCTATCAACAAGTGTCTTACTACCTTGGACCAGACGTCGCCGAAGCCCTGTGTGGTTTTTCTACTCTCAAATAACTATCTTTCAAACAGACTTTTGTGTTTCGCTTTTTCTAAAGGTTACCAGAGCTATAAGTGGTTGTTTGTTGAAACTATGCTGACTGACCTCTCAACTTCAGTAAATTTTTCGTACGGTCATACTGAATACGCTTGCTCCCAGGAAGACATGCAGAATATTCTGAACGAGGGTCTGTTTATGTTCGTAAGGCTGGTACCCTCACAACCACAAAATGAAACGACCGTGTCAGGTTACACGTATGCGGAATACTGGGCGCAGTACGCGGAGAGTGTACAAAAAGCAAACGGAAGTTACCAAACGACGTTATGGGGGAACGTGCTCTATGACGCAATGTGGGCCTTAGCGCTCTCCCTGAACAACTCTATTGATAATCTTCTGTATGTCGATGAACGTCAGGTTGTGGCAATGAATACGAAAGACAAATTGAAAGCTGTTGATTTTAATGGGGTATCCGGAAGAATAAAGTTTTCTAATAACACCGTCATCAGAATCATCAACATTAGCCAAGCATTAAACAACACAGAAATGTTGATAGGGGAGTATGACCCTGCATCAAGTACACTTCATATGTACAGAGAGGAGAGGTTGCCCAGCTGTTTTGATGCTGACCATTTGTTGGCCATTGGAATATTGTTGTACATGGCTGCCTTTGTTGCCCTCATCATGACCCTGATTTCCCACGCACTCACCTTGATCTATTGGAAACAAAAGCACATCAAAGCATCAGATCCACGCCTCTCTCAGTACATCTTTGGTGGCTGCTACCTCATTTGCTTAGGGGCAAATGTATTAATCACTTGGAATACATACCCTGCTTACATTGAGCAGTTTGAAGGATTCTGTCACATCTTCACCTACTCTGTATTTCTTGGGTTCTGTTTGGTGTTCAGTACAATATGTGCAAAGACTTGGAGGTTTTATAGAATCTTCACACATTTTGAGAACCCTGGCCCCTTTGTTTCAAATTGCGCTTTGAATGTCTTCATAATCACCTCGACATCATTGATGGCCGTCTTGCTCATCGTATGGACAGTGGTGTATCCTTACAGCATTGTGCAGCAGCCAAGTGGCGCCCTTGTATGTCAAACTATAGCGGTCTCCTATGACTATTGGGCTATAGCCCTCCTGAGCTATAGCTGTTTGCCTTTACTTTCTGCCATTATTTTGTCACTTGCAACCAATAAGCTGACTAGTTCTCAGAAGAAGCTGTTCAAAATCAACTCCCCTGTTCTGTTTGGATATATGTTTTCAATAGTTCTTTGTTGTTTCTCTGTTGGTATCTTTGCTATAAATGATGTCAATCGTTACATCCTAGCCACCTTGCTATGCTGCACACTTGTGGTCTTCAGTTTGGTGTTTGTGATGCTTCCACCCCTACTGTCCATGTGTAGGGAGAGACACATCAGATTGGCAGCTGTAAAGCCACCCCTCTGTCCCTACTATTAAATAAAATCCTTTACTGTAAAAAGACATGTATCGTATTACATGCACGCATTGGTGCTCAAGTTGTAGTATCCCGAATTTGAATAATTTTGTTTCAAAGTTTTTACATATCATTACAATGGAAATAAAATTAAAAAAAGAAAGAAATGAACAGTGAAACTGAATAAAAATATGACTGAAAATGGGCTAACATGTTTAGTGTGTTGCTACAGTGAGCAGTGAGTGCTGCTCCATCATCACCGCCATTTCACTAGGCTAGCAGATTTCAAGATTGAAAATGATAGTACAAAACCAACTGTGTCTCAGTATGACTTTCCCTGTCTGATTGCAAGGCTAGAAGCTATAAGCTTAATAAAATGGTTTGCCTCTGTGTAGGACTGAGTCCATCAGCTGAAGCAACAAAAGGTGTAAATTGACCATGTCGATCTTCAACTGCTTTCTAATACATCCTTTTCTTTTGCTGCATTTTCAATAGGACTTCCCCTGGAGTATGGTGCTTATATGCTGGGGCATCAGTATCAATTATGCAAATGTCAAACAACCCCTCTGTCTGTGGTGACCAAACTCCCAGGTCAAGCCTTAAACCCACATCTATTTGATGAGGGATCTGCCTTTCTTACAATTGGTTCCTTTATCACAGATGGCCACACTTCTGATGAAATGTTTCCCAAGCGGTCCCTCACTTCATTATGCCTCTCTATCACTAGGCCCCCCTTTTTTCAGTCCATCAGTCCCAGTATGCATTTTCCACACTTAATCATTTTCCATCCATCATTTGGCATCCTGCAACTAAAATTCTTTTCATTACTGCAAACATTTCCTGGGTGATGGTAAATTCAATGTAATTTGCAAGGCATTTTTTTGTAGCACAAATGCAGAGCTTTGATCAACTTGGGAATATTTCAGTTCTCGTAATGTATAGCAGCAGAGCCATCATGTTTGACCTCACCAGAGGTGGTTGGGTCATCAGCCGGTGGAGTGATGCCGAGTTTGATGACCCCACCCACCTCTGGTGATGATGAGGTTGATGACCCCACCCAGCTCTGGTGAGGATGAGGTTGATGACCCCACCCACCTCTGGTGATGATGAGGTTGATGACCCCACCCAGCTCTGGTGAGGATGAGGTTGATGACCCCACCCACCTCTGGTGATGATGAGGTTGATGACCCCACCCACCTCTGGTGATGATGAGGTTGATGACCTCACCCAGCTCTGGTGAGGACGAGGTTGATGACCCACTCACCTCATTTTTCAATACCTGTGGATAGAATGGTGTTGCAGTGTAAGACAACTTTTCACTCCAAAGATTTCAGCTGCCAACTGTCTTTAGCTTTGATCAGTGCAGATATATGTTTTCAATAGTTCTTTGTTGTGCCTCTGTTGGTATCTTTGCTTTAGGTTTCCGTCGCTACATCCCTGCCACCTTGGTATGCTGCACACTTGTGGTCTTCAGTTTGGTGTTTGTGATGCTGCTGCCTGTGCTGTCCACGTGTAGGGAGAGACGCAGGATCACGTTGCACTGCACCGTAATATAGACATGCACATGCAGTTCGTACAGTACACAGATTTATATTATGTTGCTGCTGATGTCAATGTTTACAAAAATCAAGTCAAGATAACGGGTACATGCAGGAATGGGACATAAAAGGTACAGGAATGGGACTTAAAAGGTACAGCCCCATGGGAATGGGACATGAAAGGTACAGCTCGGAATGGGACATAAAAGGTACAGGAATGGGACATCCTCATTGACCAGTATACAGGGTCTTTACGAAAGAATGCACCACTTTTGAATGAACGTAATTTTTAAATAAGACAAGTATATAAAAAACATTCCTTATGAGAAAGTTGGTGGTATATAAGATTTGAAGGCAAGAGTGGTGTAAAAAGCAGGGAAACAAGGGTTGAATGATAAGGAAAAATGAAATAGTCCTATATTTAGCACATGCATGAACAATGTATTGTCCTACAATGTGTGCGGCTTAGTATAGGACTATTTCGTTTTTCCTTATCATTCAATCCTTGTTTCCCTGCCTTTTACACCACTATTGCCTTCAAATCCTATATACCACCAACTTTCTCATAGGGAATGTTTTCGTATACTTGTTTCATTGCTTTTTATTCATAACTGTCCCAGATGCATATGCTTTCAAAAAGTCATGATACAATTTAAATATATATTAACTGAATTTCATAACACATGTTGCAACAGACATATTTACACTGATCACATATGCTACTATCTAAACTTCAGAAGACTTGGTATATAGAATATCATTTATAATATATAGTACTAACTCAGCCATGGATGATAAATATTGTTCAGTCTATCAACAATGTTACTCAGTGTTAATATAAAAGTAGTGATACCAGTGAAACTTTATCTTCTCATATGACAGCAACAGGTGTGTCCATCATCTCTTCCTTCATTACAGTACTCTGCAAATTAAAGTGATCTGTGTCAACTCAACTTCACCTCAACTACAGCATTTTTCAGCAGCCAAATGGCACCCTTGTATGCAAAGCTAAAAGTAAGAGGCACTCCTATGACTATTGGGCTATAGCCCTTCTGAGCTATAGCTGTTTGTCTTTACTTTCTGCCATTATTTTGTCACTTGCAACCAATAAGCTGACTAGTTCTCAGAAGAATCTGTTCAAAATCAACTCCCCTGTCCTGTTTGGATATATGTTTTCAATAGTTCTTTGTTGTTTCTCTGTTGGTATCTTTGCTATAAATGATGTCAATCGTTACATCCCTGCCACCTTGCTATGCTGCACACTTGTGGTCTTCAGTTTGGTGTTTGTGATGCTTCCACCCGTGCTGTCCATGTGTAGGGAGAGACACATCCGATTGGCAGCTGTAAAGCCACCCCTCTGTCCCTACTATTAAATAAAATCCTTAACTGTAAAAGACATGTATCATATTACATGCACGCATTGGTGCTCAAGTTGTAGTATCCTGAATTGGAATTTTTTTTTTTACATGTCATTAGAATGGAAATAAAATAAAAGAAGAAAGAAATGAACAGTGAAAATAAAAATATGACTGAACCAACGGGCTAAAATGTTTTGTGTGTTGCTATAGTGAGCAGTGAGTGCTGCTCCATCATCACTGCCATTTCACTAGGCTAGCAGATTTCAAGATTGAAAATGATAGTACAAAGTGTTTTGTTTAAGTTTCTTGAGTTCGAAGCTCTTTTTGTTATGATTTGTAAGTGTAGGCTCGCAACTCGTATCATAGTACTGGCCATCTTAGGCTGAAACAGATATGGAAGAAGTCCTTCTGGCTGGACTTTGCAATCGGGTGACGGGGCTGAGAATCTGACCTCGGGAGTGGCTAGTCTCGTACCCAGACCCTGATTCCCACAGCTGCGGATGGATTACATCACCGCCACATAGCGGTGATGTAATCCATCCGCAGCTGTGGGAATCAGGGTCTGGGTAAGAGACTAGGGAGTGGCCACCAAAAGGGTGGATGGATTGTTCCACATCATGCAAGAGGGACCTAGATTGATTAACATCGTCTTCATGTGCCGTTTCATGTGTGCGTTAGCCGAGGTCTTTGCCAATGGAAGAGCGCTATTCCAAACTTACATTGATTATAATGAAAGTCTACACATCGGAGCGCTGAGCAGTCTAATACTAGGCCAAAGCCTCTGCATCAGGCCCATAGCACACTACAGTGACTCCACCCCCTTCCCCTGTTATGGCATCAGGACTAATGCTTGCTGGCATCAGGGCTAAACAGCCCCCAAATTGCACACAGTGTGTGCATAGGTACATGTAATATATACATGTACACAATTTGCACCAATATGTATGTCCGATGTGCTTTACACAAATGCGGCCGCAGAGCTTTGATCAACTTAGGAATATTTCAGTTCTCGTAATGTATAGCAGGAGCCATCATGTTTGACCTCACCAGAGGTGGTTGGCCGGGTCATCAGGGATCTACACGATCAACTAAACAGTGGTGAAGACCAGTCCGCATGGTTAAAGATTGCACAAAAATGCTTAGTTTGCTAAACTGAGTAACCAATCAGTCTTGAACAGGAAGCTTACTATGAGTGGTGTGCCAGGACTGCGTCCCATTCATGTGAAGTCTCCATGGTATATGATAGGAATTGACTTTATTGGTCCTCACAGCCCAAAAAGAAAAGATGGAAGCCAATATATTTATCAGTATCCATTTCACAACTGATATGGGTTGGGGCAATAGCAACACCAGATAAGACAGCTGGTATATTGTGGCATACTGGGTTCCCCCAGGTGTTGATGCATTCCTAGGCTTGTGCTATCATGCAGACAATGGTACAGAGTTCTGCACTGATCAAAGCTAAAGACAAGTTGGCAGCTGAACTAAATCTTTGGAGTGAAAAGTTGTCTTACAACACCATTCTATCCACAGGTATTGAAAAACAAGGTGGGTGGAGTCATCAACCTCATTATCACCAGAGGTGGGTGGGGTCATCAACCTCATCATCACCAGAGGAGGTGGGGTCATCAACCTCATCATCACCAGAGGAGGGTGGGGTCATCAACCTCATCATCATCAGAGGTGGGTGGGGTCATCAACCTCATCATCACCAGAGGAGGGTGGGGTCATCAACCTCATCATCACCAGAGGAGGGTGGGGTCATCAACCTCATCATCACCAGAGGAGGGTGGGGTCATCAACCTCATCATCACCAGAGGAGAGTGTGGTCTTCAGCCTCATCATCACCAGCAGGTGGGTGGGGTCATCAGCCTCATCGTCACCAGAGGTGGGTGGGGTCATCAACCTCATCATCACCAGAGGTGGGTGGGGTCATCAACCTCATCATCACCAGAGGTGGGTGGGGTAATTTCCTATATCATGCACGCTACCCTCCCCAATGACACTTCACCACTAATGGGTGTGTCATCTGTTGTGCACGCCACTGTCATAGACTCCACCAACTACAATACAACACTCACAGGCTACCATCATACACACTCAACCTACAGAGCAGGGACCAACTACCTAATAGATAATTAGATTTGAACCTAATTTATTTAGAGGTCGTGGGCCCACACCACCTCAGGGGAAAAAACCTCACTGAAGTGAGGAAAAAACCGTGTAGATACTGCTCTGCAAACACACACATAACATTAAAAGGCAATTCTTTGTCAGTCCGTATAACACTTGGTTCCATATGCTTCATCTCTCCTCAGCATGACAATAAACCTTATACCTGCAATAAGAAAATTGGGAGGAGGAGGAGGGGGGGGGGGGGGCAGCAATGCACAACAGACGCCTACATTGAATAGGCTCCCAAAGCCAACCACTTTGTACCAAGCTACATGTGGTCCACTATGTGTACGCATCCCCAACACCACTCAACAGCTATGCACATGGCAGCATTAGCGCATACGCCCCTCGAACACCACTCAACAGCTCATATTGCATCACTCTCACCTCAGGCACCACTTTAACATATCATTGGCTCAATACACTTTGCTTATAGGAACTTATTTTCTGTCTAATTCGTGCCTCAAAGGACAGAAAAGTGTATCAGCCTCATCATCACCAGAGGTGGGTGGGGTCATCAACCTCATCATCACCAGTGGTGGGTGGGGTCATCAACCTCGTCATCACCAGAGGTGGGTGGGGTCATCAACCTCATCATCACTCCACCCGCTGATGATCCACCCACCTCTGGTGAGGTCAAACATGATGGCTCCTGCTACAAGTATATAAAAAACATTTTCTATGAGAAAGTGGGTGGTATAGGCAATGGTGGTGTAAAAAGGAAGGGAACAAGGGTCTAATCATAATAGTCCTATATTTAGCACACAAATAACATACATGTCACATGTATGTTATTTGTGTGCTAAATATAGGACTATTACATTTTCCCTTATGATTAGACCCTTGTTCCCTTCCTTTTTAGACCACCATTGCCTTTAAATCCTATATACCAACTTTCTCATAGAGAATGTTTTTTATTTACTTGTTTCATTCATAACTGGATTCTTTTCAAAAGTCATGTAAACACGTAGCGGATGTTAGACTTCATTTACCAAAGGGAAGTGGGAGGAGACCAAACTTCACACAAATGATTCTAATATGAACTGGGTTTCCCTGCATGGTCCTGTGCTTTTCCAATGTAATAACAAGTTGCAATAACGATACCATAGAGAAACACTGCATGATCAACTGAATGTTACTTTCTAAATTAGTTAGTGCTCAGTCCATAAACCAGCAATGTTACACAGTTTTATAGTGATACCACAAAGTCCATTTTCCTGATAATAAGCTGAGTGAATTTCTTGATATGACAGCAACAGCAGGGGGGGGGGGGATGATAAGACGGCAAAATTGATCAGATCCATGAAATGTTTGAATATTGATCATTTATATAAATTGGTCAGACAATAACAAGTAAAATGTATTTAATGACAAATGATGACAATCAGGCACATAACTATTATGTGTGGCTACACACAATTACACAGAAAAACGCAGGTAGTCTCGTACCCAGACCCACGCCACAGCAGCGGATGGATTACATCACCGCTGCGTGGAAGTAGGGTCTGGAGAATCTCTCGGCAAAATCGTGGCCAGTGGAATGTAAAATAACATTAGGTCACGCGCTGCGGCCTGCGGGTGATTAACAAGATAATCGAAACGTGTGGCCAGGGATATTAAATACATGGATTGGAAACGGTTCCGTAATCTACGTGTACCGGAAAACCAGATTCTGAATTGGTGAGTTTGCTGTTGACTCGGACGAATATGACATGGATGCTGATCCCAGTGGACGGGTTTCAGGGGTGTAGTTCAAAGTTTTCAGATCTGTTGTACGAGAAGTTGTTCAGGAGATTTCGTCACTCGAAGCTTAAGCGATCCGAACGCTTTAACAGGCTTATACATTGCTTTCAAAAGTAAAGCTTGACTGATCCCATTAGTAAAACCTGCCTCTTAATTAGAAAGAAACCAACTTACTAAGTGTAGCTTTTCGTTTCTGCGATTTCGCGACTCTAAGAATAGCCCTCAAGCGCAACACGGATGGAAATTAGGAATACCGTAATTCAGCCGTATATCAGCCTCGTTTCCAATCCATGTATTTAATATCCCTGGTGTGGCAGGCTTTCAGTCGGTAAAGAGCCAGATTGTACAACACCTCTATAGTTCACATATCACCCTTGCTGAAGCGACTAAGGCACGTTCCCACGAGCTTCGCATGAGATGTTATCTATGATAGAAGCATCAGGATCTAGATTCGGCTGTGCAAGAAGCAGCAGCTCGTGTTCAAGCTTAGGAATCTACTTGAAACAGCTTGGATGAGCGGGAGAATGTATATAGATGATAGAAAATATATATAATGGGCATAAGTTACAGGTGGGCTGTAATTAGAATATTTAACATAGTTTTGACACAACAGTGCGCTGAAAGCTACCAGTGTTGTCCTTGTACACTGGTGAGACAATCATGTCGCGCCACTGTTGTTCAATCTGTATAGTACGATAGCATTGCTGTTTGCGTCTCCTGCATATGCTGTCGTAGTTCCTCTCCTCGTTAGTGTACGTTTCGATTCGGTCCTTCATCACTAAGTAAAGCGTGTAAGGGACTAACTAAGTAACTACTGACCTATCTGTTCTTCCCGCTCGTTTGTCCAACAGTGTAGGCAGGCACTGCCAGGCAGAAGGACCTCGCGCTTCCAATTGGCAAAGAAACGAATAAGACTTACATCAAAACACTCATACATGTAATTCATAAAGGCTTCAATAACTGCTTGCTGGTCAGAAACTACACCCAAGTAACGTGTGACTGTCGCGCGAAAAATTCAATTAAAATCACTAATTGCGCATGCTCGCAATCCGATTGTACCGTTCAGATTCGAACGGCGGTGGCCACGATTTTGCCGAGAGATTCTACTTCCACGCAGTGGTGATGTAATCTATCTGCTGCTGGTCTGGGTATGAGACTACAACGCAGACACATTTATACACGGGTCAATTGCACGCATCACCAAACCATGCAACGCAAAGGTTTATAAACATTATTATATTGCATGCAGTTACCGATTATAATACACGCATACATGTACATGTTCATCCGACCCAAAATACGTATTGTATCACTCAGAAGAACGTACCTTTGGGGCTTACTGGTAGATATCTTGCTAAGCCCATTACCCTGCGGTAGCATTTGCTTCTTGCAGCATGCTTATCTGTCGATCGTTCTTTGAATCGCAATCTTTTCGCAGAAGAAGCGATAGAATCGTCCCGATGTTCTGCACTCTTCATGGCCGCTGAATTTTCGCTGTACCGTTGCCGCTTTAAAGATAGCTTTGGCTCGGAGTTCTGGTGATATCATATCGTTCTTCCTCAGCGGTTAGTTTTGGCTCGGGGTTCCGATAGTCTGGCGTAGCCACACCCTTGCGTATCCACATAGCGCGCCAGTTGTGAGCTGTTCTTGGCCAATATTAATGTTATTAGGTGGAGATAGAGAAGAGGAAAGGGAACACCATCCCACGAGGATGAGTGGACCACTCTGGAAGGGCCGGGTGTATGTGTATGTTTGTGTGTGCCATATATGTCCCACGGATATGTTGCCGAGTTATCTACAGACTAAACTCTATTATCTCTAGATCTGCTATCCCCTCCTTTGCTAATCTCGTACCCAGACCCATGTTTTCACAGCAGCGGATGGATTACATCACCGCTACGCGAAAAGTGGGTCTGGAGAATGCCCATTCTGAGCACCATTTGATGTTATCATGTTACGCAATCGAATTGGTGCTAAACAACGTCACATGGAGCTAGAATACGTCAGCGTGATAACGTCATGGTGTAGTTTAGAAGTACAACGAAATGAATCGCTGTAAGCTTTGCGTTGCTCCCGTCTTGGTCAACTTTTCGCGCAGCGGTGATGTAATCCATCCGCTGCTGTGAAAACATGGGTCTGGGTACGAGACTACTCCTTTGCTCGTCCTCTTCCCTCCTTTCTCATCCTCTCTTCTCCCTTCCCTCCTCCTTTCCCCTCCTCTCCCCCTTCTCTTCTCCCTTCCCCTTACCTCCTCCTTCCCCTCCTCTCCCCCTTCTCTTCTCCCTTCCCCTTCTCTCCCCCTTCTCTTCTCCCTTCTCTTCTCCCTTCCCCTCCTCCTTCCCCTCCTCTCCCCCTTCTCCTCTCCATTCCCCTCCTCTCCCCCCTCTTTTCTCCCTTCCCCTCCTCTCCCCCCTCTTTTCTCCCTTCCC
This sequence comes from Spongilla lacustris, assembly GCA_949361645.1. Classification (NCBI taxonomy): domain Eukaryota; kingdom Metazoa; phylum Porifera; class Demospongiae; order Spongillida; family Spongillidae; genus Spongilla; species Spongilla lacustris. The sequence continues at coordinate 7,627,451 of OX442430.1, forward strand.
CTCCTCTCCCCCTCTTTCTCCCTTCCCCTCCTCTCCACCCTCTTTTCTCCCTTCCCCTCCTTTTCCCCTCCTCTCCCCATCTCTTCGTCCTTCCCCTCCTTCACGAATCACTTCCTTCTCCACCTATTTGCCCCAACACAGCTGGATATAATGGACATACAGTTTGGCCATGATGGTAGACCTATTCTGTGCTGTATTCAGTGGTGGTCCTTTCGCACACCACTTATGAAAATGGCAAGCAATCTGGTAAGTATCTTTGGTGTGAATGATCATATATGCATACTCGCATCAAGGACAGACTTAATCCTGATGCCTTTGCTACTGGCTTTGCAAGAGAGCAGATCAGACTGTCTTATACTGCTGTGATGTGATGCACTATATTATATTCCAAGATTGCCCTTTTTTCTTTGTTTGCTCTCATGCATTCAATGTATAAGTAGGAACCCGCCGGGGGAAAAAAAATGGAATGAAACAAGATATAAAAATAAAATTGGTGATGTAGGATTTGTAGACAGCAATTGAGTAAAAAGTAAGGAAACAAGGAATTACGGAAACTATACATTCATTAATTACAAACCTACATTATTTAGCAAATCTACCTGGCTGAAATTCCGGCTGTGCTAAATGTAGGTCTGTAATATTTGGGACAGTGTCCAGCAAAATCGGGCTTGTGAGTGTAATGGACTCCATTTCCCTTGTATTGCTGCGCTTGCGCAGTGTTCTGCACTTTTTTGTATATAAACCTTGTATACGTGCATGTCGGGAGATTTTTGGATTAATATTACACTTGTCACCCTTGTCTGGGAAAGCCACGCCTCGCATTACACTTGGCGTAGTCGGCAGGATTTATGACGGACCCGGAGGATACTGGCACGAGCGAGGCGACTGCTAGAACGAACGAGGCCACTGGGACGAGCGCTGGAAGTTCGGCTACGGGAATGGCTGCAACCCGACCGCTTATCTCTCCGGAACCTTTTTCGGGTGAGTGTAGTTGGACTGACTGGGTTGACCATTTTGAAGCAGCTGCTGCCGTGAACGGGTGGGACGACCCCACCAAGCTGAAGTGGTTGCCAGTGCGCCTGACCGGGAAGGCACAAGTGGCTTGGAGACGCTTGTCAGCTGATGCAAAAGGAAACTACGACACTGCTAAAGAGGCTCTGCGCAAGCGATTTGAACCAGACAGCAAGAGACAGCGGTATGCAGCGGAATTCCACTCTAGGGAGAGGCGTGACGACGAGAAATGGGGAGACTTCGCCGACCAACTTCGCTGTTTGGCAGACAAGGCGTTCCCCACCCTAGAGGAAGACGCCAGAGAGTTACTAGCAGTTGACAGGTACTTGAGCAATATAATTGACCCCAATATTGCTTTTGCAGTGCGACAGAAGAGGCCACAGACGATGGAAGAGGCTGTAGCAGCGACCCTGGAGATGGAATCGTACTCAACACAATGTGTAAAAGAAAAGAAGAAAGTGTCGTTTGTAGAAGAAGCAACAGAGCATGACGTGTGTATGGTCCGCTCTCAACAGAACATCATCCCGCTCTTGGAAGCCATCGTCTCAAGATTGGACAAATTGGAGAGCGCGGATGATGCCAGGGAGCACGGTCATGAAAAGGGGAACAGCAGTTTCTCGCGAGGCAAAAGGCAGGGCAAGGAGCGCACACAATCAGTGAGATGTTTCAAATGTGGCCAAGAAGGTCATTATGCAAGGGGGTGTGCCTCTAAGGGTGGGAAGCCTCAGGGAAACTAGCTACCCTCGGCACCGAGGACCAGGTGCATGAGGGTAGAGTAAAAAAGGTCCCAGGAGATACAGATAGTGTGTTAAGTTTAGCAGTTAACCCAACATTGTCTTACTATGTCACAACACATGTTCTAGGTGTTTCTTTATGTTTAATGGTGGACACAGGGGCAGCTGTAAGTCTTCTTAGGAAAGATAAGTGGCAATTGTTAGGTGGAGCAGACAAGTACAAGCTTGAACAATGGACAGGAAGCCAGTTGGTCGGTGTCGAGGGGAGTCCTGTTCCTGTGTATGGTGCTACCTGTGTGAAGGTTCAGATGGGGGAGGGGGATCTCTGCGTCAGTATTGACTTTCTGGTAGTTGACAGTCTAAAGGTGGAGTCGCTGATTGGGATAGATTTTCTGGAGAAGCATGGCTGTGTAGTCAACTTGGAAGAGGGAGTGCTCCAGTTGAAGGGAATCAGTATACCCCTTCAGAACACAAGAAACAGCTACAAAAGCAGAGTGGCACCTGCATCATTGAGCCTTGTGGAAACGGTGACCATTCCACCGTACAGTGAGTTGGAAACAATGGCAAGTGCTGCCATGGCGGGTGCGGATGGTGTGTGGCTGGTGTCGGGGTTGGACCTCAGCCTGCCTGTACTCATTGCAGCTGCGGTGGTGTCTTGTGCTCAAGGGAGAGAAATTCCCATCAGAATGATCAACCCTTCGGCAAGTGGGGTCACCATTTACAAAGGCACAAGAGTGGCTATGGCTGAAGAGATGGAGGAGTGGATGCTTGCCTCTATAACAGAAGCAGAGAGTGCTCCCAACAAAAATTCAACAGTAACAGCACAGAAGCAGCAGATTTTATGGCAGATGGTGGAACAATGCGAGGAGGATCTGTCTACTGAACAAAAGGAACAGCTGTACCATCTACTACTGGCCTATGCAGACATATTCGCGGATGGGAGTGATGAGTTGGGACGGACAAATTGTGTTAAGCATGTTATTAATACAGGAGATCATCCACCTATCAGGCAGCCCTATAGGCGCATACCAGCAAGCAGAGGGGAGCAGGCCCACCAGCTGGTCCAAGAGATGCTACAGAAGGACGTGATCCAGCCATCTTCAAGTCCATGGGCATCACCTGTGGTACTCGTCCAGAAGAAGGATGGGTCATACCGTTTCTGCGTTGACTATAGGAAATTGAACAGAATAACACGTAAGGACGCCTACCCCCTCCCCAGAGTGGATGACACCTTAGATGCGTTGGAAGGTACAAAGTGGTTCTCCACACTGGATCTCTTATGGGGTTATTGGCAGGTTGAGGTGAGTGAAAAGGATAGAGAGAAAACGGCATTTGTGACGCGAGATGGTTTGTTCGAGTTTAAGGTGATGCCGTTTGGGCTCTGTAACGCCCCTGCCACTTTCCAACGATTAATGGATCTGGTCTTAGCAGGTATCCATTGGAGCAGCTGCCTCGTCTACATTGATGACATTGTGATCATGGGACGGACGTTCCAGCAGCACCTGGTTAATTTGAAGCTGGTATTGGATAGGTTACGTGGAGCCGGGTTGAAATTGAAGCCCACCAAATGCTCTCTCTGTCGCAAGGAAGTCCTTTTCCTAGGTCACAGAATAACGAGACAAGGAATAGCTACTGACCCGGCCAAGACGGCTGCAGTGCAGAAATGGGCTGTTCCCCAGACAACACAGGAGCTCCAAGGGTTCCTGGGACTGGTTGGTTATTACAGAAAATACGTGAGTGGCTTTGCTAGCATCGCTAAACCTCTGTATCGGTTGACAGAAAAAGGGCGTGAATTTAAGTGGACGTCGGAATGTGGTGCAGCATTTGAAGAGCTGAAGGCGCGTCTCATGACGGCTCCCATTCTGGCATTTCCCGACTTTTCAAGAACATTCATCCTCGACACAGATGCCAGTGACGTGGGATTAGGAGCAGTACTCTCTCAGGAGCATGAAGGAAACGAACGTGTGGTAGCCTATGCTAGCCGTGTACTGAGCAAAGCCGAGAAAAGATACTGTGCCACCCGGAAGGAGTTACTCGCAGTGGTAACGTTTGTAAAACATTTTCGAGCATATCTCCTAGGCCGGCACTTTATCTTGCGAACTGATCATGGCTCTCTACAGTGGCTCTACAATTTCCGAGAACCGGAAGGACAAATGGCAAGATGGTTGGAACTCCTCCAAGAATTCGACTTTGAAGTCATCCACCGGAGTGGGCGTTGCCACACCAATGCGGATGCCCTCTCTCGTTACAAAGATGAAGGCGAAGGCAACAGCCCATGTGTTACTGCAACGCTACTAGCTGCTAAGGACTCGGGGTGTTCAATGAACATGCAGCAGTTGCAGCAAGAGGATGACGTCATCGGTCCCATACACCAGGCACTAAGCCAGGGAGCACGGCCAAACCCAGCAGACATCAAGGGGAAACCCAGAGAGTTTGCTGAGTTGGTTCAACAATGGGACCAGTTGGTGTTACGGAACAACGTGGTGCACAGACGATATGAAGACGCTGTCGGACATAACCTTCTACAAATCATTGCACCGAAAGGGAGCCGTTCCGATATACTGCAGCAGTTACACAATGGAGCACTTGGCGGGCATTTGGGAGAAGCAAAAACGCTAAGCCGCCTTCAAGAACGATTTTATTGGCCTGGACATACTGATGACGTGCGTATGTGGTGTAAGAACTGCCCCGACTGTGGAGCCAGAAAAAGTCCGACCAAAAAACGCAGAGCACCCCTTCAAGGAGTAATCACAGGCTACCCAATGCAAATGGTGGCAGTTGATATAACCGGACCCTTCCCACGAACTACGAATGGCAATTCGTACATCTTGGTCGTATCGGACTATTTTACTAGGTGGGCGGAGGCGTACGCCATACCAAATCAAGAGGCTGCTACTGTTGCAGACAAACTAGTGGAGGAATTCTTCTGCCGATTTTCCATTCCAGAACAGCTGCACTCAGATCAGGGACGCCAGTTCGAGTCCAATCTCATGCAGGAAATATGCAAGTTGTTGAACATATACAAGTCTCGCACTACCCCTTACCACCCTCAGTCGGATGGATTAGTTGAACGGCTGAATCGAACGCTAATCAGTATGTTGGCTACATCGGTGCACGAACATTCTGGAGACTGGGACCGGTACTTGCGGCAGTTGTGCATGGCCTATAACACCTCTGTCCAATCGTCCACAGGGTTCACTCCATTTTTCCTGATGTTTGGAAGACAAGCTAAGCTACCAATGGATGTGGTGTATGGGTCAACGCCCACGGAAGCACAGCCCTGTACTGAATATGCTCAGAACCTGAAGGATAGACTGGGCGAAGCATACACTATGGTCAGAGAACACATGGGCAGCGCTACCGGGAGGCAAAAGGAGTTGTACGATGCAAAGGTACATGGAGATGAATTCAAGGTCGGTGATTTAGTCTGGCTCCATAATCCTGTGGTGACCCGAGGAGCATCGCGGAAACTACACTGTCCGTGGGCGGGGCCATATCAAGTGGTAAAAAAGTTGTCTACTGTCGTGTTTAGAATCCAGGACGTAAGACGTGGGAGAAGAAGCCGGAAGGTGGTGCACTTCGACAGACTAAAGCCATGTCCGTCTACCGTCCGCTTCCCTCCGGAGCATATGACTCCTAAGAACCATACGGTAAAGCAGACCGCAGCACCGGAATACACCGATCAACAAGCACCCCACTTACCCGGATCAGAACTTCAATTTTTTGACGGGGAGGACTTGGAACAGACTGACCCTGGAGTTGACACTAACCCAGATCAGGCAGATGCCGAAAATGTTGAACAGGAAGAGGCTGACCAAGCTGAACAGGAAGAGGCTGAAGTGGGGGTGTTGCCTGCGAATCAATCTTTCGATGAAATACCTGCTCTCCCGGTGCCCTCCCCAGTGCCACAGGATAGACAAAATCGCAGATACCCACGGAGGGACCGTAGGCCCCCACAGCTCTATGGTCAACCATTTTTTATATGAGCAGCTCAGTCTCACACAGAGGGAGGTAGTGTAATGGACTCCATTTCCCTTGTATTGCTGCGCTTGCGCAGTGTTCTGCACTTTTTTGTATATAAACCTTGTATACGTGCATGTCGGGAGATTTTTGGATTAATATTACACTTGTCACCCTTGTCTGGGAAAGCCACGCCTCGCATTACATGAGGTTATAATTTTATCACTATTAAAATTGCATGTTACACCAAACAACACATCTTTGCAACGGTACAACCTTTTCCTTTAAAGGTTCGTACACTTTTTCTCACATCATCTCTCTATGTGGAAATCGATTTTGGTGTTCTAATTCTTTTCCATGCCGCGAGTACAAAGATCGCTAACCCAACGGGTTAGAATTCAACATTTCTCCATGTACGAGTGTGGAAAACGCATCAAATTTGGGTTTACATAGAGGAGTCCTGTAGCTATTGATTTATTCTGTTCGTTAATTTCTGTATCATCCGTTACGGAGATACAGTTAAACAAACCACGTGCACGTTTTCCCACTTGATTCGCGCCATTGATTTTGGCAAATCGCGTTCCGCTCAATGTATGGCGAGGCGGTGATTATATCTTTGGCGCAAATAAAGCGGGAAAACATGCACGAAGTTTGCTCAACCGTATCTCTTCCGAATTTGACGCGTTTTCAACATTCGTACATGGCGAGATGTGAAATTCTAACCTGTTGGATTAGCGATCTTTGCACTGACGGCATAGAAAATAATTAGAGCTCCAAAATGGAAGTGAACATAGAGAAATGATGTGAGAACATGTGCACGAAATATGAAAGGAAAAGGTTGTACCGTTGCGAAGATGTGTGGGTTAGTGTAACGTGCAATTTTTATAGTGATAAAATTATAATCCCATAAGCCCGATTTTGCTGGACACTGTCCCATTTATAAATTAATGAATGTATAACGTATTTCCTAGCTTGTTTCCTCACTTTCTACTCAATTGCTGCAAATCCTACATCACCAATTAATATCTTGTATACAGTATACTGGTCAATGATGCCCATTCCCGGCTGTACCTTTTATGTCCCATTCCTGTACCTTTTGCGTCCCATTCCTGTACCTTTTATGTCCCATTCCTGTACCCGTTATCTTGATTTTTGTAAACATTGACATCAGCAGCAAAATAATACAAATCTGCGTACTGTATGTGCATGTCTATATTACGGTGCAGTGCAATGCGATCCTGCGTCTCTCCCTACACATGGACAGCACAGGCAGTAGCATCACAAACACCAAACTGAAGACCACAAGGGTGCAGCATAGCAAGGTGGCAGGGATGTACCGACGGAAACCTAAAGCAAAGATACCAACAGAGACACAACAAAGAACTATTGAAAACATATATCCAAACACAGCAGGGGAGTTGATGTTGAACAGCTTCTTCTGAGATCTAGTCAGCTTATTGGTTGCAAGTGACAAAATGGTGGCAGCAAGTAAATGCAACCAGGAATAGCTCAGGAGAGCTATAAGCCAATGGTCATAGGATTGCCACTTACTTATAGCTTTGCATACAAGGGTACCACTTGGCTGCTGCACGGCAATGCTGTAAGGATAAGCCACTGTCCATATGATGAGCAAAACGGCCATCAATGATGTCGAGGTGATTATGAAGACATTTAAAGCACAGTTTGAAACAAAGGGGCCGGGGTTATCAAAATGTGTGAAGATTCTATAAAACCTCCAAGTCCTTGCACATATTGTGCTGAACACCAAACAGTATCCAAGAAATACAGAGTAGGTGAAGATGTGACAGAATCCTTCAAACTGCTCAATGTAAGCAGGGTATGTGTTCCAAGTGATTAATAGATTTACCCCTAAGCAAATGAGGTAGCAGCCAGCAAAGGTGTACTGAGAGAGGCGTGGATCTGATGCTTTGATGTGCTTTTGTTTCCAATAGATCAAGGTGAGTGCGTGGGAAATCAGGGTCATGATGAGGGCAACAAAGGCAGCCATGTACAACAATATTCCAATGGCCAACAAATGGTCAGCATCAAAACAGCTGGGCAACCTCTCCTCTCTGTACATATGAAGTGTACTTGATGCAGGGTCGTACTCCCCTATCAATATCTCTGTGTTGTTTAATGCTTGGCTAACATTGATGGTTCTGATGACGGTGTTATTCTTCCGGATACCCCATTAAAATCAACAGCTTTCAATTTGTCTTTCGTATTCATTGCCACAACCTGACGTTCACCGACATACAGAAGATCATCAATAGAGTTGTTCATGGAGAGCGCTAGGGCCCACACTGCATCATAGAGCACGTTCCCCCATAACGTCGTTTGATAACCTCCGTTTGCTTTTTGTACACTTTCCGCGTACTGAGCCCAGTATTCCGCATACGTGTAACCTGACACGGTCGTTTCATTTTGTGGTTGTAAGGGTATCAGCCTTACGAATATAAACAGACCCTCGTTCAGCATATTCTGCATGTCTTCCTGGGAGCAAGCGTATTCAGTATGGTCGTACGAAAAATTTACTGAAGTTGAGAGGTCGGTCAGCGTAGTTTCAACAAACAACCACTTATAGCTCTGGTAACCTTTAGAAAAAGCGAAACACAAAAGCCTGCTTGAAAGGAAGTTACTCGCGAGTAGAAGAACCACACAGGGCTTCGGTGACGTCTGGTCCAAGGTCGTAAGACACTCGTTGATTGATTCAAATGTAACAGAAATGGATTGTGCAGAAATAGATAATTGTTCGAGGTCTCCTATCAAACGTGTGGCTATGTGACGATAGAATACGTAGTCCTCCTCAAATATCACGGCAACGCTCTGCCACCTGCTTCCTATCATGCTCTTCAATGCCTCGACGTAGCCATCAGACGACCCCGCCATACCCAAGGCGTACGGAAACCTCGTCTCGTTCTTTTGTACAGGGCTTGAAGCGATGTGGAGATTGACCATAGCCGTCTCAGGTTGAGCGTTTAAGGAGCTAACAAAAATGGCTGAATCAGAGCAGGAGGGTCCTACCATTCCTGCCAGAAAACTTCGCCCATCTCCGTAGCGGGTCAGAATGTCGAGGTAGCTGAGAGCTGCCGTGGTAACGATGTTACATCCGTCATCCCGAACGACGATGGAGAAGGAGTGCTTGACCAAGATGTCAACCCTCTGGTTGATATGATCGACGGCCAGTTGGACAGCCGGAAGAATACTAGGTCCGTCCGTTATAGCGGGTGAAGTATTAGGATCGGGAAACGCTAACATCATGACCACCTGAACCGGTATGCCAGTCTTGGAACCTAGCTCTCCTGTAACGTTCGTCTGACTGAATGCATTCGGGTCCGCATCGTCTTTGTGCCGAGATAGGCTACATCCCATCGCAACATACATGCAGACAGGTAGCAGCAGCAACAACTGCGTAAACCACGACCTTGGCACCATGCAGTGTGCGCGTTGTGGGAACTCCAGCAACCAGTACATGTATCCGTAATCAATACCTATAGACAGGATTTGTGTGGTTGTAATTATTTTATTGATTCATGCATGCATTCCGTCCTAAATTGAATGAAATGTCCTATATACATGTAGTATAGACCATATGCGTTGTGGGAACTCCAGCAACCAGTACTTAGAGACAGAAGTTATGTGGTTGTATCATGTATTTTATTACTAAATCAGTTGAATGCATGCATTAATGAAATGTCCTATATAGTTGACATCAGGATGATGATGATAATATCGATGTAGAATACATCACACGACGTTACCAAATTTGTACGTACCTGTCATCTTAAAGTTATATTCAGTATTATTGAATCACGTGTATAAGTCATATTGAAAGTTGTAATTGACATACCGGTAGCGGCATTTAGTAACCCCCCCCCCCCCCCCCCCCCCCCCCCCCCCCCCCCCCGGGTTGAAAGTTGTAACGTTGCATGCATGATACAGACTTTTAGACATGCATGCATGCCGCATGCAGGATCCGTGTTGCATGATGCCTCCAGCTATCACTAGCTTACCTGCAGTTATAGCTACACGTACCGGCTATGCTGGGGCTTTAAGTTGTGGCTGTTACCGCACTGCTGTAAAAGATGCGGTATAAACTGCGCGCGTTACACTTTGGAGGGGGGGGGGGGGGGGGGGGGGGGGGAGGGGTGGGCATGGGAGAGGCTATAATATTTTGCAGGCTTCATACATTACTTCGAGGAAACCGCATCCTTATCCGACTTCGCGGGGTACGTTTTCGGGATTGCGGCTAATTAAATATACCGCCGACTTAAATTTTATAACGTATTTGGTGTTCATCTTAGGAGGTTGCTCTTTGGCAAGATCACGGCCAAGATCAAGATACCCAAGGTTATGGCGGCCAAATTTTTGGCATCTTTGCCTCCTTGCCCCAAGATCTTGGGCACGATCTTGTCACTTTGCCGGGTTTGCCCCAAGATATCTTGCCTCCATGATCTTGCCTCCTGCCGGTGGAGTGATGCCAAGGTTGATGACCCCACCCACCTCTGGTGATGATGAGGCTGATGACACACCCACCTCTGGTGATGATGAGGCTGATGACACACCCACCTCTGGTGATGATGAGGTTGATGACCCCACCCACCTCTGGTGATGACAAGGTTGTTGACCCCACCCACCACTGGTGATGCTGAGGTTGATGACCTCACCCACCTCTGGTGATGACAAGGTTGATGACCCCACCCACCACTGGTGATGATGAGGTTGATGACCCCACCCACCACTGGTGATGATGAGGCTGATGACCCACCCACCTCTGGTGATGATGAGGCTGATGACCACACCCACCTCTGGTGATGACAAGGTTGTTGACCCCACCCACCACTGGTGATGCTGAGGTTGATGACCTCACCCACCTCTGGTGATGACGAGGTTGATGACCCCACCCACCACTGGTGATGATGAGGTTGATGACCCCACCCACCACTGGTGATGATGAGGTTGATGACCCCACCCACCTCTGGTGATGCCAAGGTTGATGACCCCACCCACCTCTGGTGATGATGAGGTTGATGACCCCACCCACCTCTGGTGATGACAAGGTTGTTGACCCCACCCACCACTGGTGATGCTGAGGTTGATGACCTCACCCACCTCTGGTGATGACGAGGTTGATGACCCCACCCACCACTGGTGATGATGAGGTTGATGACCCCACCCACCACTGGTGATGATGAGGCTGATGACCCACCCACCTCTGGTGATGATGAGGCTGATGACCACACCCTCCTCTGATGATGATGAGGCTGATGAC
>OX442430.1:7638627-7687627 GCA_949361645.1 Spongilla lacustris
AACGTTTGAAAAAGGTATTCACGCATAACTAAATGCATCAGTTTAAAGACCATATTGAATGGTTTTCAAAACAGTTTTTATCTTTTTTTTTAGCTTAATCCTAACCGGAGAAACGGCGCCTTTAAGTACCGATAAAACAATGTATTGCGATTGATGCGGAGATGTTATAAAAACTGTGATCCCCGTAATGCCGATAGTCAAACGTTCATAGGAATTTTGTCTTTGAACATTTCGATTCCAAATTTCATATGGAGAATGGCATGTTGTAGGCCTACACAACGAATGTGTATTAATATTTCCTAATACGTTATATAGTGCAATTTCAACGTGCATTTATCGATGTATAAAACTATATTTTTCACGTCCACTTCAATGTTTTTAAGCACTAAATTTCCACAAGTAATAAATGATCTGAAAGACATTGGGGTACATTTTGAATGCTAAATTGTGTAAAACTGATGATGAATAAAAACACATTGAATAGTACACCACTGTGCAAAAAGTTTGTTATACGGTAGTGTATATTTATGCGTATATTTGAGGAATGCGCAAAATATACCCTGTGTAGTATATTTGAAGTGTACGACCGCGTATATTTGAGAATACGCAAGTGTCAAATACGTCACCGTTTATATAAGCACACCTTCAAAATATACGATAGTGTATTCTTAAGAGTATATTTGAATATACTGTACTACTGCGTATACAGTGGAAACCATCACACTTGCTCCTATAATTTTTTTGTACTGTTATTTTGTTCACTTGAATATATTTCAATAACAATGAGCTCAAATGGAAATCTGACAACGCAGGTATAGTGTATAACTATTTTTCAATATATACTGAAAGCTAAAAAGCATCACGTGACTATTTACTTTTGTTATTAACACTTGTTGTGACCCCAGTACAAAAGAAATTGTAAGCATAATTCCTCCTCCTGTAGGCAATAGATCTTAACCATATTTGCAATACATCTAAAGAACAAGCATTAGCAACCTTTGGCCGCGTCGGTTTTTAAGTCCGGTAAATAGTTACGGTATTATCGAGCTAGATATGCGTTTTTAGCTCGTAAAAGCTTAGCGATGCTATTTCGTAGTACGCTCTCACTGGACTGCTATATTTCGTTTCCGAGTCGTTACATGTTAGGTCTATCGCGAAATCGTACTTGGGAGGCAATAGACCCTTCTTTGCCGTTAAAAAAGTACCATCAGAGCTGAGTACCTGAAAACATCCGCCATATCGCGATGAATTGCATTTGAAACGTCATTATTGCGTCATTTTGTATCATGAATATATTTATAATGTGACATATCGGCAGAGATAATACGAATGGATGCAAGTGCTGTCATTGACTCAATGAGGATTGTGAAAACGGTTCTTAACCTAACGATGCTGCATCTTGCAGCCACTCACGGCGAACGTCTATTAAATCAGTAGCATCAAATTGGGAAGCTTTATGGGCCATCAAGACATTCGCAAGGGTAGCGTTCTATCACCCAAAGCTTCCAATCCTTGATGGCAGCTTCAAAATAGCTAATTGGGTTCGCTTCGCTTCCAGCTTTAAAGTTGCCTCTTGCTCTTTGACGTTTCTTGTAACCTGCCCAATTTGATGCTTCAGATTTCGTATCATCTCTGCCGATACGTCACATTATAAATATATTCATGATACACAATGACGCAATAATGACGTTTCAAATGCAATTCATCGCGATATGGCGGATGTTTTCAGGTACTCAGCTCTGATGGTACTTTTTTAACGGCAAAGAAGGGTCTATTGCCTCCCAAGTACGATTTCACGATAGACCTCACATGTGACGACTCGGAAACGAAATATAGCAGTCCAGTGAGAGCGTACTACGAAATAGCATCGCTAAGCTTTTACGAGCTAAAAACGCATATCTAGCTCGATAATACCGTAACTATTTACCGGACTTAAAAACCGACGCGGCCAAAGGTTGCTAATGCTTGTTCTTTAGATATGTTGCAAATATGGTTAAGATCTATTGCCTACAGGAGGAGGAATTATGCTTACAATTTCTTTTGTACTGGGGTCACAACAAGTGTTAATAACAAAAGTAAATAGTCACGTGATGCTTTTTAACTTTCAGTATATATTGAAAAATAGTTATACACTATACCTGCGTTGTCAGATTTCCATTTGAGCTCATTGTTATTGAAATATATTCAAGTGAACAAAATAACAGTACAAAAAAATTATAGGAGCAAGTGTGATGGTTTCCACTGTATTTCATTCCATAAAATCCCACTGTTTACATAAGTATACCATAGAATTAATTCATGAGTGGTCAGTCCCGTACCCGGACCCACGTGAGGTAGGAAGGTGTGTAAGCATCGAAGTCGGAGTGCTACTTTGCTTCTATTAATGCTGCTGGACGTCAAAGGTTAGCTATATACATGTATGTCTGCTTGGTGTATATACGGCGGTAAATTTTGTGAGCGGTAGGCCGGGCCCATGGTGCATGGCTATGGCCTATGCTAACTCGCCAGTTGAGTTTGGTCATGATCACATCGGATCCCAGTAAATGCTACAATGGAAGCAGTAGAATGCCTGCACAGTAGACCTCTATTGGACCCCTGTACAAATGTTTGTGTAGTACGATACAAAAGTGCTCCAATTAGAAATGTGGTTAACTAACCGTGCATGTGATTTGTAGATTTTAGGCGGGCTATTTCATGGTCGTGTTGAATCGCGCTGAGATCAGGGTTTTGATCGTTAAATGGCAATAGTTCGTCTTTCCAGAGTGTACAAGTTACCGGTATTATGTGTTGCAGTTGCTAAAGAATGAATTCACCTTTCTCTATTTGCACTAGGTTGGCAAGTGTCCTAAGTGTTCCCGTTCGGTTGAACAACCGAAATGATAGAACAACAGGCACAATGGAGCGCGATATAAAAAGGTATAGACCTATTCATTTGTTGTGTTTTGCTAAGGTAACTTGCAGACTCCGACCGGACGGTACGGTAAGTGTTTAACCCACACTGTTCCATTGTTTTAAGTCAAACATCGGAGATAGGAGACAAGAAAGGTAAGCATATCACTTACCCGATAATGTATCTGTTGCTTTATATATAGAATCATGTATAAACAGAACGAGGATATGATATGTGGTGAGTGAAATTTTTTTTTTTACGATATGAATTTATTGTTCGTATTCTGTACAGGTGCCTTGGATCGAATATATGCAGATTGCCGCCTCGGACTGTTAGTTTGTTGTTTTGTTGTACATGTGCAAAATGATTAAAATTTTAAATTGACTAAACTGGATCGGGAACGAGGGGTGGGAGTGGTAGGAGGATAATATACCTAGTACCTAGTATACGGTGACCGACAACGTAGCCACAAAGTGAATTCAATGGTTTGCTAAGCAACCACAAATGTCACGTGATCGGTTATATTTGCACCTGCGTATATGGTTCTATACGCTAGTGTGTAGATTTAAGGTGTATATTCAAATATACGCTATAGAATACGCTATCGTATAACAAAGTTTTTGCACAGTGCACGCTAATACACAAGCACAACTAAATCTTTATGAACTGCATGAATGTAATATAGATTCATCTTCTCCATCATCTTCAGTTTATTCCACTGTCCAATATGAAATGATTAATTTCGTATCTCATTTACTGTTCTTTTCAAACAGTACTTTCCCATTAATTTTTTTTTCATTCCAGGTGAGATGTTAATTCCGCTCCTGCATGCTCTATGCATTTAGCTAATAGCCATTTTAACAACTATTTTAAAAATAAATTCCAATGTATCTGTTGAGATTTGACGAAATGTTTCTTCTATTTTAATATCGCAAGTATTGGCTTTACTTTTCTTTTTCAGTTTTGCCTCTAGAAACTTAAGTTATCTTGCTTACTTTGTTCTTCTTGAAGTCTGTATACTGTTTAGTTTTTATTCTCAGTTGATTGTTGGCTTTTCTTTGCTGCCATGTAAATTTTGCTCTCTTTTTAAAAATAATATAAGTTTGTCTTGAATTTCATTAGCTTTGCCCAAAACCCAGGATAGTGTTTGTACATTTCACCTTCCCATCAATGAAGCCTATACTTGCATTAGGTGCATGCCGAACATGGCAATCAACAAAACCAAAGGTCTGTTCAGATAGCATATTATGTACAGGAGCAGCTTTACTTGAAAAGAGATATGGCATGTGATTGAATCATATTAAGCATTCATATTTCAGGCTGATAAAACTGTTTTTATATGCATGCATGGTTAACGCATCTCCCGCAATCCTATAACTTAGTCTGTGGCAAAAATAAATAATTGCGCATAGTCCAAAAATTCTGAACGTTGCATATAATAACGCTCATAGACCACTACAACGATGCAAATTGTTTATACACAAGATATAAAAAGCATTCTCTCTGAGAAAGTTAGTGGTATATCAGTAGGATTTGAAGGAAATGGTGGTGTAAAAAGAAAGGGAACAAGGGATTCAGTGGAGATACAATGATTATTCCTATATTTAGCACTGTATAGAACATCATTGCAATTATGTTGCAAAATATAGGAATAATCATTGTATCTCCACTGAATCCCTTGTTCCCTTTCTTTTTACACCACCATTTCCTTCAAATCCTATATACCACTAACTTTCTCAGAGAGAATGTTTTTTATATCTTGTTTCATTCATTTTTTTTTAATAAGTGACTACTAGTATATAGGTATACATGTAGTACAATGTAGAAGTAACTGAATACGATTGTACGATAAAATCCAGCCGTTGTAATTCCCACGTTTATTGCCTAGCAACACAATGTTTACAGTTATGTTACATTTGCAGCTGTTCCATTAGTTCGAAACTCGCGCGCCAAGCTTTCCCTCTTAGACTAAGAAGCTCGTTTCTCGTCTGAGTTCAGTTCATAACGTCGCATCTTAGAAGCTCGCATTCTTTTCCTGTTGCCACCTCTTAGAAGCTCGGTTCGACTCCAGATTTGCTCTGTACATGTCACGAGCAGACGCCCAGCATCGTATCGAACTCGGGAGGACTCTAACTCATAGTCTCGATTTAGGAGGTATTCCTCTCGTCGCTTAGCTTTCCTCTTTCGTAGTTTTGGCAAAAACAACTTCGCTAGCTAAAAGTGGTGAGCAAAACTAAAAACACAAATGAAACTCACACCTGTTCCATGCCAATCATACACAATCCACAATTCTGAAGCATTGTCATGGAAACGGTTTTAATATAGCTAACTCTCTATATTACGTGAGATTACGTAGTGATATCTTGGCGCGCGAGAACAGCTGCAAATTACGTATATTGGTTACATGCTTTACCTAAAGATGTATTGTCAGAATTTTCTACGATTTTTGGTGTAACTGGCGCTCTTTAAAACCTTTCCTATCTCGAGTTATACTCACCCATAAAGACGACGACGACGACGACTATGGACAAATTACGGTCTGGGAACGAGAACTACGAGCTTTTTGTTCTCTTAAAGTACACGGTCTAGCGACTTGAACAAAACATGAAAATGATCGTCTTTCCATTGTGGATCGATAGCAATAAAGAGCTGCACTATCCGTTTCTCGGTTCGTGAGTTATACGCGGGACGCGTTCTTATAATGATTTCATGATACGACACAAATCCTATATGAGAGTTACTGCCGTAACTCTCGATAGGTCCCGAGTATGTACCCTCAAAATAGGGCGTATTCATTTGACTCTAAGGTTGATTGGATTACACAATTCTCCAAAGAAGTGTATTATAAATCCAATTACTATTTCTCCTAACAGAGTATTGATAACATTGTATGAAAACCAAATTATGTTTTAATGTGATAAGCGATGACATGGCTGTGACACATTCAACGGCGAGCTAAAAACGAGCCATTGCGCATAGCCAGATCGTCCTAAAAGTTTCATGGTAGATAGGAATTGCTTGCCTGCAACGTTTTTTAACGTTTTTGAGGAGGTCCTGTCATTGGAAGAGTAAAATAAACAATGTTGATTTTATACTCTAATTAGAAAGCAGTACATCCATAACTTGGATATTGCGTACGATTTTATATATACAATACTGCGTGAAAGAGCGCCCAAAGCTCCATCATCCAGGCAAATTTGAAGTTTTATCGTCTTTAAACTTTCGAGAACTAGATTTTCTAAAATACCTACCGCTTACAGTCACAGCAATATGCGGAAGTACGTTACGTGAAATTATTTGAAAGTACCTACTTTTACAATATAAATGGCTCTAAATTTATCCTTGGCATGGATACAGTTTCAGAAGTTTGCAGTTCTTCCGCTGGCAAATGCCAAAGCGCTTATCGGTATTCACAACATACTCAGCGGATTTTTTAGTGTGCTAATGCGCTCTCCGGCGGCTACTGGATATGCATGCACCCTATTAGTGTATGCGCTCGGCGCCATCCTAGGCGATTGAAGACATTCTTGCCGATTGAGCCGTTGTATTTCTGTTAAACTATACTGCTGAGTGCGCGTGGTTGCAAAAAATTTCGCGTGCATTACCTACGGTAGGAAGGGCCCCCAGTGCTTAAAAAGGAAGGCCCCCCCCCCCCCCCCCCCCCCCCCCCAGTGCTCAAGAAGGAAGGGCCCCCAGTGCACAAGAAGGAAGGGTCGACCCCAGTGCTCAAGAAGGAAGGGTCCCCAGTGCTCAAGAAGGAAGGAGCCCCAGTGCTCAAGAAGGAAGGGTCCCCAGTGCTCAAGAAGGAAGGGTCCCCAGTGCTCAAGAAGGAAGGGTCCCCAGTGCTCAAGAAGGAAGGGTCCCCAGTGCTCAAGAAGGAAGGGTCCCCAGTGCTCAAGAAGGAAGGGCCCCCAGTGCTCAAGAAGAAAGGGTCCCCAGTGCTCAAGAAGGAAGGGCCCCCAGTGCTCAAGAAGGAAGGGCCCCCAGTGCTCAAGAAGGAAGGGTCCCCAGTGCTCAAGAAGGAAGGGTCCCCATTGCTCAAGAAGGAAGGGTCCCCAGTGCTCAAGAAGGAAGGGCCCCCAGTGCTCAAGAAGGAAGGGTCCCCAGTGCTCAAGAAGGAAGGGTCCCCAGTGCTCAAGAAGGAAGGGTCCCCAGTGCTCAAGAAGGAAGGGCCCCCAGTGCTCAAGAAGAAAGGGTCCCCAGTGCTCAAGAAGGAAGGGCCCCCAGTGCTCAAGAAGGAAGGGCCCCCAGTGCTCAAGAAGGAAGGGTCCCCAGTGCTCAAGAAGGAAGGGTCCCCATTGCTCAAGAAGGAAGGGTCCCCAGTGCTCAAGAAGGTAGGGCCCCCAGTGCTCTAGGAGGATGATGTGGATGATATGATGGCACCTCAAGAAATACAAGAGGGGAGAATTCCTGATGCCCAACCTCCATGTTAGAGGATTACTTAGGCTGGGGGCCAACAATGTATAATGCTACCCCATCCACCCCCAGATTACTATTATTTTTAAACTACTGAAACCTTGTCTTTCACAAATGGGGAAGTGTAGAGCTAGACATAATCAGCACCTTCCGTGGTAATTAGTCATTGTATGATGAATGTACATATGGGATTTTATCAGTGTTGTTTGTTCTGTGTGCATAAATACATTACACATGTAATAAACGCTAAGGTGAATACAAAGCACAGTTGATATAAGTGTTTGTTCTTGGCCACTTTTTGTTCATATCAAGTAAAAAACATTGCATTTGGAAACTCATCACATGTAATTAGCCACTTTCTGCATGTGCATGAGGTACATGTATATAAAGCCCTCACACTGCAGTGACCATTTCATTTCTTGCAGTAGCTGACTCTTGGATCAAGAATGCTGAAGGAACTGTTTCTTCTTGTGACCCTGCTTGCTCTGTTCGCTGAGGCCCGTCCCAAGCCCAACAAGGTTTGTTAACATCAATCATGATTATTAAAAGATTCGCGTCACCCATAGCTGAAGGATACCGTGGAGATGAGTGATAAGGTCAATATCAGAGGTGAGGATGGCGACTTGGTCACTAGCAGGGACGACATTCTTGATGGTAAGAGCTGCATGTCCTGTTGAGAAAGAAGGCACATACCATGTACATTTAATAACAGAAATGATTATCAGCTATATGAGGGCAAAGAATGCTGAAGGTTTGAAGACACAGGTTAGAATGATTGATAAGTCTGGTGCCCATAAATTATGACCATATATCTTACCCTACCATGCTGGGAACAATGCAGCAAGTAAGTATCAATGCATGCAGCACACACAGCAAAAACAAAAGCTGGAAGGCCAATACATATAAAAGAGTGAAATCACTCATTTTATAAACACAATACCTCTTTGAAATGTCCGAATAACTGGCATCAGTTTTAGTGTTGTGATAAGCTCCTGTAGTCAGGTGAAGTGCAATGCAAATGTTGATGCATCAAATCCTGATTGCATAAGCTGCCGTACATATGGGGAGAAATCAGACATGTTGTGAAGGTCATGAACTTTCACACCACAAAATGGCTTCACACTTATGTTTTTGCTATGTGATTAGCTCAATGTTATTGCACCTTAACTTGAACTGCTTACTTATTCCTTGTCACCATGGTTACTGTTTGCAGTGGGTAAGTATCAATGTGTTACATTTCAAATTGCATGCCTACTTATTCTTTGTCACCACGGTTACTGTTATGAAAAATGCAGTGGGTAAGTATCAATGATGTTACATTTCCCATTGCACCTTAACATGTCTACTTATTCCTTGTCACCACGGTTATTGTTATGAAAAATGCAGTGGGTAAGTATCAATGATGCTACATTTCCCATTGCACCTTAACATGCCTACTTATTCCTTGTCACCATGGATACTATTATGAACAATGCAGCATGTAAGTATGAATGATGTTACATTTCCCATTGCACCTTAATATGCCTTCTTATTCCTTGTCACCACGGTTACTGTTATCGAAAATGCAGATTGTAAGTATCAATGATGCTACATTTCCTATTGCACCTTAACATGCCTACTTATTCCTTGTCACCATGGATGCTGTAATGTAGCCGGTAAGTATCAATCATACTTCATTTCCTATTGCACCTTAACATGGCTACTTATTCCTTGTTACCATGGATACTATTATGAACAATGCAGTATGTAAGTATCAATGATGTTACATTTCCAATTGTATCTTAAAATGCCTATTTATAACTTGTCACCATGGATACTATTATGAACAATGCAGGGAGTAAGTATCAATGATGTTACATTTCCCATTGGACCTTAAAGTGATTACTTATTCCCTGTTACCATGGATACTTTTATGAACATTGCAGGGAGTGAGTATTTATAATGCTACATTTCCCATTGCACCTTAACATGCCTAATTATTCCTTGTCACCACGGATACTATTATGAACAATGCAGGGAGTAAGTATCAATGATGTTATATTTCCCACTGCACATTAATTGGGCTTAATTATTCCTTGTCATCATGGATACTGTTATGAACAATGCAGGGAGTAAGTATCAATGATGTTAACATTTCCCATTGCAAATTAACATGCCTACTTATTTCTTGTCACCATGGATACTATTATAAATAATGCAGGGAGTAAGTATCAATGGTGTTACATTTCCCACTGCACATTAATTATTTCTTGTCACCATGGATACTATATACTATTATGAACAATGCAGGGAGTAAGTATCAATATTAATGATGCAACATTTTCTATTACACATATTTTTACTTGTCATCATGGATACTATTATGAACAATGCAGGGAGTAAGTATCAATGATGTTACATTTCCCATTGTACCTTAACATGCCTACTTATTCCTTGTCACCGTGGATACTATTATGAACAATGCAGGGAGTAAGTATCAATATTAATGATGCAACATTTTCTATTACACATATTTTTACTTGTCATCATGGATACTATTATGAACAATGCAGGGAGTAAGTATAATTTCCCATTGCACATTAACATGCCTACTTATTTCTTGCCACCATGGATACTATTATGAACAATGCAGGGAGTAAGTATCAATGATGTTACATTTCCCATTGCACATTAATATCCTACTTATTCCTTGTCACCATGGATACTATTATGAACAATGCAGGGAGTAAGTATCAATGATGTTACATTTCCCATTGCATCTTAACATGCCTACTTATTCCTTGTCACCGTGGATACTATTATGAACAATGCAGGGAGTAAGTATCAATGATGTTACATTTCCCATTGCACATTAACATGCCTACTTAATCCTTGTCACCGTGGATACTATTATAAACAATGCAGGGAGTAAGTATAAATGATTCTACATTTCCCATTTACCTTAACATGCCTTCTAATTTTTTGCTATCATGGGTGAACAATGCAGGGAGTAAGTTTCACTGAATGATGTTACATTTCCCATTGCACACTAAAAAAAAACAACATGTCTACTTGTTCCTTGTCACCATGGATACTATTATGAACAATGCAGGGAGTAAGTATCAATGATGTTCGATTTCCCATTGCACACCTTAACACGCCTACTTATTCCTTGTCAACATGGAATACTATTATGAACAATGCAGGGAGTAAGTATCAATGATGTTGTATTTCCCATTGTACCTTAACCCACCTACTTATTCCGGCACCATATGTACACATGCAAATAATACATACACTGTAGAAGGTAAGCTTGGTTATTTATCAGTCATGTTGACGTACATGTTTCTCCATTATCTCCGTGACTTCCAAAGTGATTTGCGGTTTGTGTGAATTTTGTTGTTGTTTGGTTTTGTGTAATTACCACATTATATCTCCATGCACACAGGTTGGTTATTATTGAAGGAATCTTGTGGACACCATTGGCTAGATGTAACTGCTGCTGCTTACAGATACATAGTGACTGTATAGTTTCATTAGGACTTATATATTGAAGTCGTTGCCTGTTCAATACGCTTAGGTGTCAAACTCTCATAAATGATCTTCTATCTGTACTACCGCGGGCATGCATATGATGCCTTGATGGCGGTCTGTTCTCATTGAACGCGTGGAAAGTAGCTACTCGAGTACAATACACACGATAAACACAGGGAAAATTCCAGCCACAATAAGCTATCTCTGCTAAATGGAACCAGGCCTATAGCCTAACCATCATGTGGTTGAGATGCCGCCTTGCCTACTCGTTACTGCGAAGCTCAGTTATGTGCATTCGAGGCCCGTAGCCAGGTTTTGTGTTGGGAGGGTGCATGCAAAGTATGGTTCAGTGGACTCAAGGGTACCCCGTTCGTTCGCCATGGCGAACGAATGGGGTACCCTTGAGTTCTAGTGCACAGATGAAAAGTTACAGGTTGATTATATATAGTTGGATTATGCATCTTGCGGATTATACTGCAATTAGTACTTGGGAGGTTGTTTTTACTCTCTGGTAAGGACTGGATCATATGTAATTGTCTCTTTGTAATTCCATTACAATCAGACGCATGTTGCGGGAATAGCCAAGTGAATGGACAAAATCCACCAACCCTGCATGCATGCAATGTCATTTAACCTTAATTCCCCAGGTCCAAGTCCTACGCGTAGGACCAATATTTGAAAATTCATCAGAAATACAATGATGTTAAATTTCCCATTGCACCTTAACATGCCTACTTATTCCTTGTCACCATGGATACTATTATGAACAATGCAGGAAGTAAGTATCAATGATTTTACATTTCCCATTGCACCGTTGCATACCTACTTATTCCTTGTCGACATGGATACTATTATGACTAATGCAGAAGGTAAGTATCAATGATGTTACATTTACCATTGCACCTTAATATCTCTTTTCACCATGTTTGGTGTTCCAATTACATGCTTATGTCTTCCAAAGTGAATCAAGGTTTGTGGAAATGCTAATTGGACTGATTGCATACTTCCCCACATATGTTTATATCTGTGCTGCATGGATGTGATTAGATATGAAGACCAGAACCTTGTGGACACCATGGCTAGATGTAACTGCTGCTGCTTTTAGATGCGTAGTTTCATTAGGACTTGCATAGTGCAGTGCTTTCTATTCAATGCCCTTGTTTGGTCAACATTATATTGCTATACTGATCAGCGACAATGAGAGTCTTTTTTTGGGGATGTCACAGCCTTTGAATGATTAAAATATATTGATATACAATATATAAATTGTACTGGATACACAGGGTTACACTATTTAAATTACACGCAACTTGTGGTGCCCAATACAGAGGCAGCATTACCGTGCTGTAGTGTAATGGACACTCTCTGGAGAAGGAATGAGAGGGACTGGTGATCATGTGTCATGCTCTGCCGACACCTGCTGATATCTGTGAGCAAGCTGAGAGCATCAGGGCCTAGAGCACCTGAGGTCTCAATTGCAATTGGTACAAAATGGTGGGATTTGGACAGCAGAGCATATTTCTTTTTCTTCCTGGCTTCATCAGCTGTGGCTACAGCTCTAGCTTCCCTTGTGGTATCAGATATGTATGAGGCAGCGAAGGTGTCCACACAAGAAAAGTCCCAAACAAGATATTTGCCAGACTTCCATGGGGCAATGGAACAGCCATCAGGTCGCTTGCCATCTGATCTGCATAGGCTGATGGGTCATGGTACATTTATTGCTGCTAGTGACCTATGTATGATGGCATTGATAGCAGCATGCCTCAAAAACAACCTTGGCTTTTGATGCAGCTGAGCCCATGAGTAGCAAGGGCATCAACATGACCTCCATAGTGGTGGCAGATGGGGGGTTGACAGAGTGGTGTACCCAGACGGAGACCAACAGCTATCCTGATTGTGTGATCATCCATTCGCAGGCCTAGGGAAGAGACAGGGAGGGCATGCAACCAGGCCCCAGACTCTTTAGTGGCTGCTGCCAGTAACCTGGCACGAGACCTGCAGTCAAAGGCACCCTGTAGGAGCTGATCATATGTCTCTTCCACGTGAGGGAGGTCCCAAGCCTTTTGTCTGGAAGATGGATAGACAGGAGGTGGATAGTTGTGACCCTCTCTCCACTGAATAACAGTGGCATCAACAGCTGAGTGTGGAATACCAGAAAACCGAGCAGGCAACGTTTGGTTGATGAGGTCGTAGGAACCAGCAGCTGAGGCCAAGAAGGCAGAAGGTGCAAGCTGAGAAGCTCTACAAACCCCAGTACCACCAAAACAAACTGGCAGATCGCTCACAAATCCTACATAATAAACATATAGAATACTAAATTTGTGGACATGTTAGTTGGGCCATATCTGGCTACTATACTGTACAGCATGTTCTGTCTTTGGCACTTTCTAGGACATGCCTAAAGAAGAGCAACGCATGCATTGGAACATGTCTTATAGAGCCATTTGGAAAAGATAGTACCAAATCAAATTTGAGAGAGAAGGGGGTACACAACGCGTCAACTCAAGGCAGAAAATGAGAGAGAGGCAGAACCTCATCCTCAAGACATACCACGCCGGAGTGCCTCAGGCGTCTTTGCAGGAGAGGCTGTTGCTGGGGGCTTCCAAACAGGAGAGGGTGATTTCCCACCGCCCTCCTCCAGGGAGTCGAGCAGAGCTTTCTCCTCATCCTCGACTGCTGTGGCCCAATCCCTTTTGGGGGACTGGCTCACTGACTCCACAAGCCACCTTCCTAGCCCATCATCGCCACTACTGGCTAGGAGGTCATCTGTCTCATCTGGCATCTCTACCAGGTTGTCATTGCCAACCTCCACTTGCTGCTTTTGGGCATCAGTGGGGCAAGAGGACAACAAACACAAGGCTAAGAGCGCAGTAGTGGGAACCGTTAGGTTCCCACCTGTGACAGAGGGGGCTGTTTTACCACCAACCGTTAGGTCGGTGAGCCCTGTGATCATAGATGCCCCTTCATCTTGTGCTTGTGGAAGCTGTTGGTTGGGGACTTCTGTATGTGGTTGAAAATTTTCCATATATAGACATGTTCGGGAGGACAGTGTGAGAGGAGGATCATGTGCATATACATATGCATGTATATTCCTTTTTTGTACACATGTATAGTAGACAGACAGGTCAAGCAAGCAGGGATAGACTTTGACATGTACATGAAAGGCTTCTTGTGATGATGATGATGATGAGTGTGGCAGTGTATTTGTGTGAGACATATATCAGGTGAAGGATGGGGGAAAGAAACACAACCCACTATACATCCTCCAAGCTTTTGGGCAACGAAGGGAAACATGCACACACATACACACACTCCAATCTTTTCAGATTTGTGTGTTTTTTTTGTGTTGATTTTTATGTGTGTCATATAGAGGGGTTTTCTTTGTATGTGTGTTTTTTCCTCCTTATCACTTACTCCTGGTCTCAACATTTCCCGTTATGACGGCGGGTTTGTCCTTAAAGAAGTGGTCTATCGTACCCGCCTTGGCTTTCGACATGGCTATGATACGGATAGAGTCCTCTTTTTTTTCTTTCTGCTAACAAACTTTGACTGTAGCAGGGGAACCGCACATCTTGTGTATATGCATACACGCATATAAACATACACAGACACATGCATACGCCAAAAAATGCATGGACAACGGGAATGCACACACTCAGTTCTTCCAAATCTTATCTTGAGCTTCCACTTTCTTTATAAGCTTGGGCATATATATGAAGATGAAAATGTGTGTACATGTTATTGATGTGCTGAATATAAGAAAAAAAGTCACAATACATGTACTATTCTCACTTGCCTCCTCCCCAGGCCATAGATTTACCCATTGCTCTCACTTGCTCCTCCCCAGGCCATATGTTTACCCTATTGCTCCTCCCCAGGCCATGGGTACACTCCCCTCCACCACGCGGCAGCTGGGGGCCATAGTGAAAGTTTCCACTGTTTGCTGCAGCATGGGGCAGCTATTGGGGCAGTCAGCAGAGATGGGGACACACCCCTCAATGTGGCCAGGAGACATGGAAAGGCAAGAGCCATCAGCAGAGCAGGTATGTGTGTGTGTGTGGGGGTATGTTGGTATGGTGTTAAGATAACCACACCTATATGTTACGATGACCACACCTATGTTAAGATAACCACACCCCATATGTTATGATAACCACACCCTATATGTTATGATAACCACACCTATATGTTAAGATAGCCACACCTATATGTTAAGATGACCACACCTATATGTTAAGATGACCACACCTATATGTTAAGATGACCACACCTATATGTTAAGATGACCACACCTATATGTTAAGATGACCACACCTATATGTTAAGATGACCACACTATGTTACGATGACCACACCTATATGTTAAGATGACCACACCTATATGTTAAGATGACCACACCTATATGTTAAGATGACCACACCTATATGTTAAGATGACCACACCTATATGTTAAGATGACCACACTATGTTACGATGACCACACCTATATGTTAAGATGACCACACTATGTTACGATGACCACACCTATATGTTAAGATGACCACACCTATATGTTAAGATGACCACACCTATATGTTAAGATGACCACACCTATATGTTAAGATGACCACACCTATGTTAAGATGACCACACCTATATGTTAAGATGACCACACCTATATGTTAAGATGACCACACCTATATGTTAAGATGACCACACCTATATTTAAGATGACCACACCTATATGTTAAGATAACCACACCTATATGTTACGATGACCACACCTATGTTAAGATGACCACACCTATGTTAAGATGACCACACCTATATGTTAAGATGACCACACCTATATGTTAAGATAACCACACCTATATGTTAAGATGACCACACCTATATGTTAAGATGACCACACCTATATGTTAAGATAACCACACCTATATGTTAAGATGACCACACCCTAAGATGACCACACCTATATGTTAAGATGACCACACCCTAAGATGACCCATTGATGTTATAGTATATCATGAGCTCACATGATGTATTCATTGCCCCTCCCCCCAGTTAGTGGAGAGGTCTCCTGTCACCTGTGTGTTGAGAAGGCATCAGGTCTGGAGACCTCCTCCCCAGCCCCAGTGGTCTTGGCCATGAGAACCGCTAAGGGAACATTATTCAGTGGCACCTTGGCACCACGGGAGTGAGTAAGAGGGTGGAGGAGGGAGGGGAGGGGAGGGGAGGGGAGGGGAGGGGAGGGGAGGGGAGGGGAGGGGAGGGGAGGGGAGGGGAGGGGAGGGGAGGGGAGGGGAGGGGAGGGGAGGGGAGGGGAGGGGAGGGGAGGGGAGGGGAGGGGAGGGGAGGGGAGGGGAGGGGAGGGGAGGGGAGGGGAGGGGAGGGGAGGGGAGGGGAGGGGAGGGGAGGGGAGGGGAGGGGAGGGGAGGGGAGGGGAGGGGAGGGGAGGGGAGGGGAGGGGAGGGGAGGGGAGGGGAGGGGAGGGGAGGGGAGGGGAGGGGAGGGGAGGGGAGGGGAGGGGAGGGGAGGGGAGGGGAGGGGAGGGGAGGGGAGGGGAGGGGAGGGGAGGGGAGGGGAGGGGAGGGGAGGGGAGGGGAGGGGAGGGGAGGGGAGGGGAGGGGAGGGGAGGGGAGGGGAGGGGAGGGGAGGGGAGGGGAGGGGAGGGGAGGGGAGGGGAGGGGAGGGGAGGGGAGGGGAGGGGAGGGGAGGGGAGGGGAGGGGAGGGGAGGGGAGGGGAGGGGAGGGGAGGGGAGGGGAGGGGAGGGGAGGGGAGGGGAGGGGAGGGGAGGGGAGGGGAGGGGAGGGGAGGGGAGGGGAGGGGAGGGGAGGGGAGGGGAGGGGAGGGGAGGGGAGGGGAGGGGAGGGGAGGGGAGGGGAGGGGAGGGGAGGGGAGGGGAGGGGAGGGGAGGGGAGGGGAGGGGAGGGGAGGGGAGGGGAGGGGAGGGGAGGGGAGGGGAGGGGAGGGGAGGGGAGGGGAGGGGAGGGGAGGGGAGGGGAGGGGAGGGGAGGGGAGGGGAGGGGAGGGGAGGGGAGGGGAGGGGAGGGGAGGGGAGGGGAGGGGAGGGGAGGGGAGGGGAGGGGAGGGGAGGGGAGGGGAGGGGAGGGGAGGGGAGGGGAGGGGAGGGGAGGGGAGGGGAGGGGAGGGGAGGGGAGGGGAGGGGAGGGGAGGGGAGGGGAGGGGAGGGGAGGGGAGGGGGAGGGGGGGAGGGGAGGGGAGGGGAGGGGAGGGCTGAGAGACAAGAGTTTCATGTAATATCATCTCTCCATGATTCCCATGTCTCTGTCTCCTCATCTTGTCAGGTATGGCAGGTCAAAGGTCAGCAGCTCTAGCAAGACACAGAAGACCACACCCACCAAAGAACTCTTGCCCCGGCGAAACTTGGCTATGCAATATTACGGCCCTGTTGTGTGAGATACATTACTTACCCAAGTATGAGCCCTGACAACCTTGATAAATACATTTTGACTCATTGAATTAGATGAAAACAGATTAATACTATTGAAAATCGATGTGGTAAAGTATACTACACTATGTAGTGAAGTTAGACTTTACCATATTGGTTTTCATATTTAAGTTTTGAAACAATGGACATGTTTACTGTTACCAAATTATTTTGCGAGACATGACCATGTAGACCTATGTGTACCCCTGGAGCTATGGGTACCCCTGGACATATGCAGGGCTATAGCCTGACCACTTTTTGCCCAAGGTCCACGTCGCGGTAGAGAAATGGCTGAAAGCGATATAAAATTGTGTGCATACCCGGTATGGATAATTATATTCACCGCAAAAAAGTTTTCATAGTTCTGGGCCATTGAATAGCTACATGCCTCTGCTTTCCTGGCCACTTCATGGGTCTCTGCATGTCCTTCCTTTGGGAGAACCTGGCCTGCATTTTGATCCTAGCGAATCCTGCACAGCTATGTCATGGTGGCTTGGTTTAGAAACCACAAGGGCTTCCTGCTGTCTGTTTTGTCCTGATATAGGTTTGGACCCCCCTGGGGGGCACCACCACTCATTGTCTTGCAGGTGAGGTGGTGATGTGGTACTCTGGCATAACCAGCTGTGTGATGATTTCATTTAATATTTTTGGCCACAAGGGGAACCTTGGAGTGAAGGTTGAAGCAGTAGTGCATTTGCCCATGACCTTTCCAGGTCTCATCCAGCAGATACCTTGTGAAAAATTGTATATTGGTGGCATCCCTGGCCCCTTTGATTCAACAGTGACATCTCCCCTCTCACACCCGTGTCACTTCATGAAGCAAGTGTCACTGCAGGAACAGCTGCACTTGACACCATGAAGCACCAGTTATGGTGACTGGTGTACAGTATATTCAAGATCAGGATTTGGAATTCTCTCATTCAGCTCAACACAATTTGTTCACACCTAAAATGCTTATGTCTGGATCTAGCATGCCCTCAGAAGTGGTGGTAGCTATTAGGTTGACCATGCTTTTATTAATCAGAGGAAATTAAATAACCAAAAGGATGCATGATTATTATTATGCCCAACCAGCCACAGCCCTCCCACTACCAAGCCATTAGTTCACTTCCACCATGCACTGAACGATACAATAATGGTGTGCTGTTTACTACATGTATGTACTCGTGCTCAGCCTTCTCACTTACATGTTATGCCTTGCCAGACAATACAGGCATGGCACGATTATCATTTGATTGTGATGTGATTTAAAACATTGACAGCAAGTAAGCAGATCAAACTGCTGTGATGTGATGCACCATATAAATGGGTAGTACTCCAAAGTTGCAAAAACTGATTTTTCGTCTTCCTTCTTCATTTGCTTTCGTGCACGCAAGTTGATGCAACATATGTTTAGAAACCCGCCGGGAGTTGAAAGAAGATACGAAAATTTAATGTGTAATGTAGGATTTGTAGACAGCAATTAAGTAAAAGGTAAGGAAACAATGGTTGTATACCTACATCTAGCAGGTTTACTGTAGGTCTGCAATATTAATCAATTAACAAGCCTGAACCCGGGAAAAATCATGCATGGGTTGACTAGGTAAAGAAGTCAATGTTTTTATTTTACATACTGTTATGTGAATAGGTTACGTGGACATAGGTACATCACAAATTATAGTAGTAGATTTCCCCAATCCCTTGTTGCCACACTTTTTGCTGTTTCTTGTATATGCGTGCGACCAAACTGCCAAATGTATTATACTATCATTATTCAAAAGCTGATCAGTAGCGATATAATGTTGATCAAACAAGCGCATTGAATAGAAAGCACTGCACTAAACATGTCCTAATGAAACTACACATCTAAAAGCAGCAGCAGTTACATCTAGCCATGGTGTCCACAAGGTTCTTTCTGGTCTTCATATCTAATCACATCCATGCAGCACAGATATAAACATTTGTGGGGAAGTATGCAATCAGTCTAATTAGCATTTGCACAAACCTTGATTCACTTTGGTAGACATAAGCATGTAATTGAAACACCAAACATGATGACAAGAGACATTAAGGTGCAATGGGAAATGTAACATCATTAATACTTACCTTCTGCATTGTTCACAATAGTAGTATCCATGGTGACAAGAAATAAATAGGCATGTTAAGGTGGAAATGTAACATTGAAACTTACAGTCTGCATTGTTGATTATAGTATCCATGGTGACAAGGAATAAGTAGGCATGTTAAGGTGCAATGGTAAATGTATCCATGGTGACAAGGAATAAGTAGGCATGTTAAGGTGCAATGGTAAATGTATCCATGGTGACAAGGAATAAGTAGGCATGTTAAGGTGCAATGGTAAATGTATCCATGGTGACAAGGAATAAGTAGGCATGTTAAGGTGCAATGGTAAATGTATCCATGGTGACAAGGAATAAGTAGGCATATGCATGTTAATGTGCAAAGGGAAATGTAACATCATTGATACTTACATCCTGCATTGTTCATAATAGTATCCATGGCGACAAGGAATAAATAGGCATGTTAAGATGCAATGAGAAATGTAACATCATTGATACTTACATCCTACATTGTTCATAATAGTATCCATGGTGACAAGGAATAAGTAGGCATATGCATGTTAATGTGCAATGGGAAATGTAAGATCATTGATACTTACAGTCTGCATTGTTCATAATAGTATCCATGGTGACAAGGAATAAGTAGGCATGTTAAGGTGCAATGGGAAATGTATCCATGGTGACAAGGAATAAGTAGGCATGTTAAGGTGCAATGGGAAATGTAACATCATTGATACTTACAGTCTTCATTGTTCATAATAGTATCACGGTGACAACGAATAAGTAGGCATGTTAAGGTGCAATGGGAAATGTAACATCATTGATACTTACAGGCTGCATTGTTCATAATAGTATCCATGGTGACAAGGAATAAGTAACATCATTGATACTTACTTCCTGCATTGTTAATAATAGTACAAGTAAATAATAACATTCTCTATGAGAAAGTTGGTGGTATATAGGATTTGAAAGCAATAGTGGTGTAAAAAGCAGGGAAACAAGGGTTGAATGATAAGGAAAAACGAAATAGTCCTATATTTAGCCCAGCACATATTGTAGGACAATACATTGTTCATGCATGTGCTAAATATAGGACTATATAGAATAATTGTCTTTGATGTTAGCAAATATTGTAGGGCTGGGGACGGGCATCGACGAACAAGGCAAGCAGGGTCACAAGAAGAGACAGTTCCTTCAGCATTCTTGATCGAAGAGTCGGCTATCACAAGAAAAGAGATTGCCACTGAAGTGTGTGGGCTTTACAGTGCTTCTCACAAAGAGAGGGAAAAATGAGAATGTGTAGCTTTTAGCCATAACTCTGTAACCAAACATGATGTGGAAAAAATAATTACATTGTTGGAATCAGCATGTATATTTGTATCATCCTGTGAATTAATGTTGTGTCACGTGATGTGTTTTCGTTTCAGGACCACAACAAGTAACATAGGGTAAAAACAACATTTTTTGTTTATAACTCATGAATGTAATGGAGTTAAGGCTTCAAATTTACAACACAACTGCACCATCATAGTCTGCATGTCCGTGAACAGTTTGATCGTTACAAGCCCTCTTGTTATGGAGATCGGTTCAAGATTGTAAAAAATTGAAGGTGAGTAGCGGTTAAGGAAAAAAACTCCTGAAACGTTTCGAGGTAAGGTTTAATTCTTTGTTCGTTACATTGCAAAGTCCCTGTAGTTAATATATGAAACATTTAACTCTTATCCGTCATTGCGATCGTAAGTTGCAATTTGCCAAAGTTAAAAATTCCATTATCGGATAGAAATTTTAACGTTTTTCCGTATACGTTAAGGTATTATCGTCCACTTTGACGTCACAACTGATTACATGTATCGTAATAATAACGCAATGGCTTCTGGCACATGCATGCAGCAGTTTCCAAGTCTGTGATTCTGTTTCAGGTACTTGTTCTTTCCAGAACCTACTTGATACATACACACATGTATCGGGGGGTACCAGAAATAGAAAGCGAAGAAGTTGGGAGGTGGAAGGCACTGGAAGCATAGATTAATAACCTTACGGAACGTTGTACAAGAGCGGTCGAGCAAGGGAAAGGCCAAGGAAGGGTTAAAAATAGCCTGGAGACTTTCATCACGTAGGAGAGTTTTTGATTCTACATGTACTTAGGGCTTGATATTTGTTCGTGTACGTTTCGCGCTAAGTGCACCCATGCTACTTTTGATTCAGTTGGTGAAATGCTATATAGCCAACTCTGGCTCGCCTGTTGAGAACACAAATTTGTAGAACAGCTAGGCACTCTTTAATGATACAGTTTAAGAGTTATTCCCGAGCAAATCACAACAACGCGTCATCACTATAATGACATCATGTTTTGATACGTCATCAATAATCAAAATTTCTGTCCGATAATGGAATTTTGAACTTTGGCAAATTGCAACTTACGATCGCAATGAAGGGTAAGAGTACAATGTTCCATATATTAACTAAAGGGACTTTGCAATGTAACAAACAAAAAATTAAACCTTACCTCGGAACTTTTCTGAAGTTTTTTCCTTAACCGCTACCCACCTTCAATTTTATTACAATCTTGAACCGATCTCCATAACAAGAGGGCGTGCAACGATCAAACTGCTCATGGACATGCAGACTATGATGGTGCAGTTGTGTTGTAAATTTGAAGCCTTAACTTCATTGCGTTCATGAGTTATAAACAAAAAATGTTGTTTTAACCCTATGTAACTTGTCGTGGTCCTGAAACGAAAACACATCACGCGACACAACATAAATTCACAGAATGATGCAAAAATACATGCTGATTCCAAAAATGTAATTGGTGTTTCAACATCATGTTTGGTTACAGAGTTATGGCTAAAAAACTAGACATTTTCATTCTTCACTCTCTTTGTGAGAAGCACTGTATATATACATGTACCTCATGCTCATGCAGGAAGTGGTTAATGACGTGATGCATGTACATGTATGCAATAATACTACCCCCCCCCCCCCCCCCCCGCCCCACACTAGTATAAACTTCAGTGAATTTATCCCAAGAGCTTCCTTCAAGATAGCCGCATAAAGTTTGTAAACATGGCGACCACTGATGTATATGACCGAGACTGAGTCCAGTACTGTTACAAGACTAGTCCCATTCCTGGTAGAGGGGTGTCTGCTTAGAATGTGGCTGCAGGTGAGTACCATACCAGGGGACAGGAGAATCCCTGTACCCCAAGAGCTACCATTCACTACACCACCACCATGTTGGTAGGGCTTGTTAGCTAACCTGCCACCCAATGGAATGGTCCTCTTCTGTGTGGTGGTGGGAGAGAGGGAAGATAAGGAGAGAGAGATAGAGGGAGAGAGGAAAGAGAAGGGTCACCTCTCAATGTTGGGCACTACAAGTCATGGCACAGCTGGCTCACCATTGGGGAGATGATTGCAGGGGCATAGTCTTGAATTGTGCTACTGATTTTAACACACACCCTTACAAAGGCACAAAGGTAACCCAGCGACTCACCCATCACCTATTGTAACCACACCTCCCTCACATCCAGGTGGACACCTGGCATCAGTCACAAACAGATCTCCCCCCTCCAGGACCTTGCACACACAGCCCTCGGACATGCTATGGGTTCCTATAAGCCTGACTATGTCGCTAGCCTGTAGCTGGTGATATGTGAAGGACAACTCCTCCAACCACATTTGGTTAGTTTAGCCTACACCTGCACCTATGGGTACCCCTGGACCTATGGGTACCCCTAGACCTATGGTTACCCCTGGACAGTTGCATATGCTAATTTTCCAACCTATGGGTACCTCTGTGTAGTGTATTGAGTTATGAACAATGGACGGTCCCTCTGTGTGTCTGGGCACACTGACCTACCAGATCAATACCACCTGCTATGATGACTATGGAAGAAGAGCAGCAGGAGTGCATGCACAACTGGAGAGAGATCTGAAATTTATTTTGGGCTAAAAGGTTTGCCATCTTGTGTTTTCCTGCACAGAAGAGGTATCCTTCCTACTCCAAGGAAAAAACACAACATTGGATGATGCCTAACATTAGTAGAACAATGAAAGCCAATGTGGTGAATTCTAACTTCACTTTATAGTAAGCACCACACTATTTATTACGCAGACTTTACCACATCAGCTTTCATCATGTGATATTGCAGTTTTGAAATTGTTTTCTGTTTTCCATCCTATGGCTTGGTCTCTGTAGCAAGGCAATGTGTCCCGGCAGACAACCTTCAGATGACAACTGCATAAAATACCTTTGAACTGACTTGACCCATGGTCAGGCAGTTGTGGACACCGCTCAGGAGCATAGGGATACTGTGTCCCTGAAGATCCATATCACCTGAATTGATGACCTCAAAAGTGTTAGGATATAGACTAACGATTTGGTACTATCTTTTCCAAATGGCTCTGTAAGACATGTTCCAATGCAAGCATTGCTCTTCTTTTACATGTCCTAGAAAGTGCCAAAAGACTGAACATGCTGTACATTATAGTAGACAGATGTGGCCATGGCCCAACTAAATTTAGTACATGTCCAGAAATTTAGTATTCTATATGTTTATTATGTAGGATTTGTGAGCGACAATTGAGTATAGAAGCAATTGTGGCAACCTTGCAATTATGAATTGTACAATACATGTATGCCTTACATTTAACATGTTTGACTCAATATCCTGAGGGCAAATGAATTGTGCAGCGCTCTGACTGAGGTTTTGAATATCGTTTTTTCTTGCGAGTGAGCTTGGTCCCAGGCCACTCTGCAAGTCTGTTATGGTGGTATTGGGGTTCCTAGAGCTTCTCAGCTTGCACCTTCTGCCTTCTTGGCATCAGCTGCTGGTTCCTACGACCTCATCAATCAAATTTTGCCTGTTCGGTTTTCTGGTGTTCCATACCTAGCTGTTGATGCCGCTGTTATTAAGTGGAGAGAGGGTCACAACTATTCACCTCCTGTCTCTCTTTCATCTTCCAGACAAAAGGCTTGGGATCAGCTCCTACAGGGTGCCTCTGACTGCAGGTCTCATGACAGGTTACTGGCTGCAGCCACTAAAGAGTCTGAAGCCTGGTTGCATACCCTCCCTGTCTCTTCCCTAGGCCTGCGAATGGATGATCACACAACCAGGATAGCTGTTGGTCTCCGTCTCTGTCAAACCCACATCTGCCACCACTGTGGAGGCCATGTTGATGCCCTTGTTACTCATGGGCTAAGCTGCATCAAAAGCAAAGGTTGTTTTTGAGGCATGCTGCTATCAATGCCATCATACAAAGGTCACTAGCAGCATTTAATATACCATCAGCACTTGAGCCCATCGGCCTTGCAGATCAGATGGCAAGCGACCTGACGGTTGTTCCATTGCCCCATGGAAGTCTGGCAAATATCTTGTTTGGGACTTTACTTGTGTGGACACCTTCGCAGCCTCATACATAGCAGATGCCACAAGGGAAGCTAGAGCTATAGCCACAGCTGCTGAAGCCAGGAAGAAAAAGAAAAATGCTCTGCTGTCCAAATCCCACCATTTTGTACCAATTGCAATTGAGACCTCAGGTGCCCTTGACCCTGATGCTCTGAGTTTGCTCACAGATATCAGCAGGTGTCGGCAGAGCATGACACATGATCACCAGTCCCTCTCATTCCTTCTCCAGAGAGTGTCCATTGCACTACAGCACGGCAATGCTGCCTCTGTATTGGGCACCACAAGTAGCGTGTAGTGTAAATAGTGTATCCCTGTGTATCCAGTACCATTTATATATTGTATATTATTTAAAAATTAAAAATAAATAAAAATAAAAATTATTATTATAAATTCATCATTCAAAGGCTGTGACATCACCAAAAAAATACTCGCATGGTCGCTGATCAGTATAGCGATGTAATGTTGACCAAACAAGGGCATTGAATAGAAAGCAATGTACTAAACATGTCCTAATGACACTACGCATCTAAAAGCAGCAGCAGTTACATCTAGCCATGGTGTCCACGAGGTTCTGGTCTTCGTATCTAATTTCAAACACGCAGCACAGATATAAACATATGTGAGGAAGTATGCAATCAGTCTAATTAACATTTCCACAAACCTAAATTCACTTTGGTAGACATAAGCATGTAATTGAAACACCAAACATGGTGAAAAGAGATATTAAGGTGCAATGGTAAATGTAACATCATTGATACTTACCTTCTGCGTAATAGTATCCATGGCAACAAGGAAAAAGTAGGCATGTTAAGGTGCAATGGGAAATGTAACATCATTGATCCTTACTCCCTGCATTGTTCATAATAGTATCCATGGTGACAAGGAATAAGTAGGCATGTTAAGGTGCAATGGGAAATGTAACATCATTGATACTTACAGGCTGCATTGTTCATAATAGTATCCATGGTGACAAGGAATAAGTAGGCATGTTAAGGTGCAATGGGAAATGTAACATCATTGATACTTACAATCTGCATTGTTCATAACAGTATCCATCGTGACAAGGAATAAGTAGGCATGTTAAGGTGCAATGGGAAATGCAACATCATTGATACTTACAGGCTGCATTGTTCATAATAGTATCCATGGTGACAAGGAATAAGTAGGCATGTTAAGGTGCAATGGGAAATGTAACATCACTGATACTTACAGGCTGCATTGTTCATAATAGTATCCATGGTGACAAGGAATAAGTAGGCATGTTAAGGTGCAATGGGAAATGTAACATCATTGATACTTACAATCTGCATTGTTCATAACAGTATCCATTGTGACAAGGAATAAGTAGGCATGTTAAGGTGCAATGGGAAATGCAACATCATTGATACTTACAGGCTGCATTGTTCATAATAGTATCCATGGTGACAAGGAATAAGTAGGCATGTTAAGGTGCAATGGGAAATGTAACATCACTGATACTTACAGGCTGCATTGTTCATAATAGTATCCATGGTGACAAGGAATAAGTAGGCATGTTAAGGTGCAATGGGAAATGTAACATCATTGATACTTACAATCTGCATTGTTCATAACAGTATCCATCGTGACAAGGAATAAGTAGGCATGTTAAGGTACAATGTAACATCATTGATACTTACATGCTGCATTGTTCATAACAGTATCCATCATGACAAGAAGTAAGTAGGCATGTTAAGGTGCAATGGGTAATTTAACATCATTGATATTTACAGGCTGCATTGTTCATAACAGTATCCATGGTGACAAGGAATAATTAGGCATGTTAAGGTGCAATGGGAAATGTAACATCATTGATACTTACAGGCTGCATTGTTCATAATAGTATCCACGGTGACAAGGAATAAATAGGTATGTTAAGATCCATGGGATATGTAACATCATTGATACTTACCCTCTGCATTGTTCCCAGCATGGTAGGGTAAGATGAGACATAGTTATATGGTCATGATTTATAGAACACTGATCAATCATTCTAACCTGTGCCTTCAAACCTTTAGCATTCTTTGCCCTCATATAGCTGATAATCATTTCTATTTTTAAATGTACATGGTATGTTGCTTCTTTCTCAACAGGGCATGCAGCTCTTACCATCAAGAATGTCGTCCCTGCTAGTGACCAAGTCGCCATCCTCACCTCTGATATCGTCCTTATCGCTCATCTCGAAGGTATCCTGCTGTTTAGGGTGGTGCAAACCTTTTTAATAATCGTCATTGATGTTAGCAAACCTTGTAGGGCTGGGGACGGGCATCAGCGAACAAGGTAAGCAGGGTCACAAGAAGAGACAGTTCCTTCAGCATTCTTGATCGTAGAATCAGCTACCGCAAGAAATGAGATGGTCGCTGAAATGTGTGGGATTTTATACATGTACCTCATGCACATGCAGGAAGTGGTTAATGACGTGATGCATGTACATGTATGCAATAATACTACCCCCGCACTAGTACCATTGAGAGACTTAGCCCGTGAATAATCACGGCGCTGATTGTATAGAAGTCAGTGTTTTTTTTCTACCATGGTCCCACCTATTGTAATATACAGTGCTCTCACAAAGAGAGGGAAAAATGAGAATGTCTTGTTTTTTTAGTCATAACTCTGTAACCAAACATGATGTTGAAACACCAATTACACTGTTGGAATCAGCATGTAATTTTGCATCATCCTGTGAATTTATGTTGTGTCACGTGATGTATTTTTGTTTCAGGACCACAACAAGTAACATAGGGTTAAAACAACATTTTTTGTTTATAACTCATGAACGCAACGGAGTTAAGGCTTCAAATTTACAGCACAACTGCAACATCATAGTCTGCATGTCCTTGAACAGTTTGATCGATGCACGCCCTCTAGTTATGAAGATCGGTTCAAGATTATAAAAAATTGAAGGTGGGTAGCGGTTAAGGAAAAAACTTCAGAATAGGTTTGATTTTTTATTTTTTACATTGCAAAGTCCCTGTAGTTAATATATGGAACATTTTACTCTTATCCTTCATTGCGATCGTAAGTTGCAATTTGCCTAAGTTCAAAATTCCATTATCGGATAGAAATTTTGATTATTGATGACGTATCAAAACATGATGTCATTATAGTGATGATGCGTTGTTGTCTTAAGCTGTATCAGTAAAGAATGCCTGTTCTACAAATTTGTGTTCTCAACAGGCGAGCCAGAGTTGGCTACCCCCTTGCTCGACCGCTCTTGTACAACCACAGTAACGCCTTCTACCTCCCAACTTCTTCGCTTTCTATTTCTGGTACCCCCCGATACATGTGTGTATGTATCAGGTAGGTTCTGGAAAGAACAAGTACCAGAAACAGAATCACAGATGACTTGGAAACTGCTGCATGCGCCAGAAGCCATTGCGTTATTATTACGATACATGTACATGTAATCAGTTGTGACGTCAAAGTGGACGATAATACCTTCACGTATACGGAAAAACGTTAAAATTTCTATCCGATAATGGAATTTTTAACTTTGGCAAATTGCAACTTACGATCGCAATGATGGATAAGCTTAAGATGTTTCATATATTAACTACAGGGACGTTGCAATGTAACGACAAAGAATTAAACCTTACCTCGGAACTTTTCTGGAGTTTTTTCCTTAACCGCTACCCACCTTCAATTTTTTACAATCTTGAACCGATCTCCATAACTAGAGGGCGTGTAACGATCAAACTGCTCATGGACATGCAGACTATGATGTTGCAGTTGTGTTGTAATTTGAAGCATTAACTCCATTGCATTCATGAGTTATAAACAAAAAATGTTGTTTTAACCCTATGTTACTTGTTGTGGTCCTGAAACGAAAAAACATCACGTGACACAACATAAATCCACAGGATTATGCAAAAATACATGCTGATTCCAAAAATGTAATTGTTTTTTCCACATCATGTTTGGTTACAGAGTTACGGCTAAAAAACTAGACATTCTCATTTTTCCCTCTCTTTGTGAGAAGCACTGTACGGTTCCTATTAAATAGCGCGCGCAATGAAATACTTCCAGTCTGTAACGATAAATACGAACGCCGGTCAATTGCCACTGGTCGATAAGTAGCGTTACCCCGTGAAAAATCACGGAAGTGGTTCTATAAGAAGTGCAGAATGTTTTTTTATTTTTATTTTTATTTGTTTACATACAGTAATCTACCACCTGTTGTAATATACGGTTACTACGCAACCTATTTAATAGCCCGCGCACGCAATAATAGTACTACTTCCGGTCTGTACGATAAGAATGAACACCGGTCAATTGCCATTGGTCGTTGCTATATACTTTTGTGTGAGAGTGGTTGTTTCTATTGGTTGCTAGGTACGCGTTGCTAGTTATGTTCAAACCCACAATTGTAGACGCTAGGCGGAGTTTATAAATAGGTGGTTACCAGTAGCGGATCCAGCATGGACGGTTGGGGGGGGCTGAAAAGGGGAGGGGCTGACTATAGGCGGAGCCATCCCGGGGAGGGTGTGGGAGGGGGGCACCCCTCCCGCCCAGCTAGAGGGTGTGGGGTAGCGCTGTGTTATTTCTACACTGAATTACTAGTATTATCACCTAAAACACCCATGCAAGTATGCTATGAATTTTTAATTTGGGTGGGGGGGGGGGCGGGGGGGGGGGGCCCCCTAGCCCCCCCCCTGGATCCGCTACTGGTTACGCGGACGTACGGACGGACGTACGGACGTTGGAAATTATAGTATTAGATAATCAATGGCTGTAAACGTGAGTAGAACCAACACACACTAATTAACTAACGGGTGATTTGGATCAGGCTTCCTGATTGACCGGGCTATGCCAATTGCTAGAAGAGACTGGGGGGAGATGTGGTTCAAAGCAGAGGTGTACACTACCTGGCAACATACCTGGTTGAGGGCATCAACGAGTGAGTGTATAGCCTCAGACCATATTGAAGCTGAGCCACAATTTGCCTCTCCAAAGCGTGTATTTGTTAGCGCAAAGAAAGAAGAAAGGTCCGTTAGGGCAGATTGGTGTCTTGGATATCCATGGTAAACAAAGAGAGCTTCTTGATCATGCAGTATCACTGAAACGAGACCCAGCATTTAAATTTGTTTGCACCCTAAGTGCGTTTCTGTCATCGAGGCGGTAAATACACGACTGTATGTCTTGTCGTATTTCAGGGCCGTAGCAACCGCTACGGCGTATAGCTATACGCGGTAAGCCGTACAAATTTTTGGCTACATAACCACAAATTGCATGGTATAAGGTACATGGTAATGTCCCAAATACCCGGCACCTATTGACATGCACGACTCTTGGATGGTTTGGTGAGTTGAATGCATGTTCACAAAGAAGAGCAAATTGAAAAGCACACATACATGTTCACAGATTGGCATATTTCAAAGCTACGTAACCACAAATTGGTAGCCGGGTACAGATGGTCACGTCAGTCCCAAATAAAATATACCTTAGTCATGTGCCAAACAAAGTACTTAGGTGAGTTTGAATGCCTTTAGGATGGCCTCGAATCCTGAAGCCTTTGCCTGTTTCCAAGAGATGTGCTGTATCAATAGACAATAGCCTTTGTGCACATCACACAGCATACCTTTGGGGACTGGGTTTACTAGATAGATATGTGGTTTAAACTGTGCGTTGGCTGAGTTGATGCTCTGGCAATGTTAATATCAGCTACAGAGTTCGTTAGTTCCATTTCTCCTATTTTTAAATAGGTTTAACGAGTAAACTATGCAAACCTACCGATGTATTTGGTGTGCACATAAAACCATGAAACAGTTTAAAGATTGAACCACAGTTTGGTTTCAACCCTAAACCAAAATTGGTTGACACTACGTAGTCGACACCTTGGACCAAATTTTCACTTGACATATGATCCAACCTATTTGCCATAAATTATCTCTTATGCATTAGCTGGACCACTGTGTCCATCACCACCCTCGGTGACCATGGGGGGGGGGGGGGGGGGGGGGGGGCTCCATGTCCAGTCTCTGCCATGCAGACCTATACCTTAAACACTGCCAGGGATCCCAACAGGTGGCATTAACATTAAAATGGAATACTCTTTCATCCAGAGCTGTGCAATCCATATGCATCTTGCAAGAGGTGCTGCACCTATTGGGACATGACGATGACACCTCAAAATGCCATATGCACAGACTGTGGTTTAGAGCAGTCACTACAGCAGCACAGTTCAGCATGGCCAGGAAGAAGGTGGCTAGAAAGGACTTCTTACAAGACAAAATGAAGCCATGGTCATGAAGAAGAGCAAATTGCAAGCTACATGCCCACAGATTGGCATAATGTATCAAAGCTACATACATGGTCAGAGATTGGTATAATGTTTTAAAGCTACATAACCACAAATTGGTATAACGTTTCAAAGGTACGTGGTCTTATTCCAGACAAAATACTTTGGTTACTATAAACACCTATATTGACACGACTCTTGGATGGGTTGGCGAGCAAGACAAGCTGAAGCCATAATTAGATTGGCATAATGTATCAAAGCT
Source organism: Spongilla lacustris (assembly GCA_949361645.1). Classification (NCBI taxonomy): domain Eukaryota; kingdom Metazoa; phylum Porifera; class Demospongiae; order Spongillida; family Spongillidae; genus Spongilla; species Spongilla lacustris. Next base: position 7,669,865 of record OX442430.1, read on the forward strand.
ACATACATGGCCAGAGATTGGTATAATGTTTTAAAGCTGCATGACCACACTGAAATTGGTATAGTGTTTCAAAGGTACGTGGTCATGTCAAAACTAGAACGATACTTTGGTTACTAAAAAAACCTATATTGACACGACTCTTGCATGGGTTGGCGAGCATGTTCACAAAGACACAATACATACATGATCACAGATTAGTATGTTTCAAAGCTACATACAGTAATTGGTATAGGTCCCAAATAAAAATGTCCCAAGTAAAGTACTTACTGTAAACACCTATTTGACGTGAATCTATAGGGTTGGTGCATGAGATTGAATGGTTTTTTATTTATTTAATTACGGAACATGAAATACATACAATCAGATGATACTTAAGTTATTAAAATGAAATCATAAAGAGAAATAATATGTCAATAAATTTACTCCATAAATGAGTCCAGAGGAGCACCATCATCAAACTCCAGCCCACTTCCCTCTAAGACAGAGGCTCACTGCTTGAACCGCTGCAAAAGCAAGCCGTGATCTGACTGATGTAGCTGCTGGTGATGGAATAGGCTTTGTCCCACTTGGAAGACAGAGCAGTAGCCATGTGCTTAATGAAGTGACTAGCCTCTTTGTGAAGTAGTCCATCCACGTAAAGGACAAATGGGGTGAAGGTGCCTCTTCTGTCTTTAACTGCCTTTTTGTACTCACCTGCAGCCACATTCTAAGCAGACACCCCACTACCAGGAACGGGACTAGTCTTGTAACAGTACTGGACTCGGTCTCGGTCACATACATCAGTGGTTGCCATGTTTACACACTTTATGTGGCTATCTTGAAGGAAGCTCTTGGGATAAATTCACTGAAGTTTACACTAATGCGGGGGGGGGGGGGGGGGGGGGGGGGGGATGTAGTATTATTGCATACATGTACATGCATCACGTCATTAACCACTTCCTGCATGAGCATGAGGTACATGTATACAAAGCCCACACACTTCAGTGACCATCTCATTTCTTGCAATAGCCGACTCTTGGATCCAGAATGCTGAAGGAACTGTCTCTTCTTGTGACCCTGCTTGCCTTGTTCGCTGATGCTCGTCCCCAGCCCTACAAGGTTTGCTAACATCAAAGACGATTATTAAAAAGATTTGCACCACCCCACATAGCAGGATACCTTTGAGATGAGCGACAAGGTCGATATAAGTGGTGAAGATGGCGGCTTGGTCGCTAGCAGGTACGAAATTCTTGATGGTAAGAGCTGCATGCCCTGTTGAGAAAGAAGGCACATACCATGTACATTTAATAACAGAAATGATTATCAGCTATATGAGGGCAAAGAATGCTGAAGGACTGAAGGGACAGGTTAGAATGATTGATCAGTGTTCTATAAATCATGACCATATAACTATGTCTCATCTTACCCTACCATGCTGGGAACAATGCAGGGAGTAAGTATCAATGATGTTACATATCCCATTGCACTTTAACATGCCTACTTATTCCTTGTTGCCATGGATACTATTATTAACAATGCAGCATGTAAGTATCAATGATGTTACATTTCCCATTGCACTTTAACATGCCTACTTATTCCTTGTCACCATGGATACTATTATTAACAATGCAGCATGTAAGTATCAATGATGTTACATTTCCCATTGCACCTTAACATGCCTACTTATTCCTTGTTGCCATGGATACTATTATTAACAATGCAGCATGTAAGTATCAATGATGTTACATTTCCCATTGCACTTTAACATGCCTACTTTATCCTTGTCACCATGGATACTATAATTAACAATGCAGCATGTAATATAAGTATCAATGATGTTACATTTCCCATTGCACTTTAACATGCCTACTTATTCCTTGTCACCATGGATACCAATGCAGCCTGTACGTATCAATGATGTTACATTTCCCATTGCACCTTAACATGTATATGCCTACTTATTCCTTGTTGCCATGGATACTATTATGAACAATGCAGTGGGTAATTATCAATGATGTTACATTTCCCAATGCACCTTAACATGCCTACTTATTCCTTGTCACCATGCCTACTTATTCCTTGTCACCATGGATACTATTATGAACAATGCAGGGATGATGTTACATTTCCCATTGCACCTTAGCATACCTACTAATTCCTTGTCACCATGTTTACTATTATGAACAATGCAGAAGGTAAGTATCAATGACATTACATTTACCATTGCATTGTAGCATCTCTTTTCACCATGTTTGGTGTTTCAATTATATGCTTATGTCTTCCAAAGTGAATCAAGGTTTGTGCAAATGTTAATTAGACTGATAACATACTTCCCCACAAATGTTTATATCTGTGCTGCATGGATGTGATTAGATATGAAGACCAGAACCTTGTGGACACCATGGCTAGATGTAACTGCTGCTGCTTTTAGATGTGTAGTGGTTTCATTAGGACATGTTTAGTACATTGCTTTCTATTCAATGCGCTTGTTAAATCAACATTATATCGCTATACTGATCAGCGACCATGCGAGTATTTTTGGGGGGGATGTCACAGCCTTTGAATGATGAAAAAAAAAATTATTTTTATTTATACAATATATAAATGGTACTGGATACACAGGGTTACACTATTTAAATTACATGCTACTTGTGGTGCCCAATACAGAGGCAGCATTGCCGTGCTGTAGTGCAATGGACACTTTCTGGAGAAGGAATGAGAGGGACTGGTGATCATGTGTCATGCTCTGCTGACGCCTGCTGATATCTGTGAGCAAACTGAGAGCATCAGGGCCTAGGGTACCTGTGGTCTCAATTGGAATTGGTACAAAATGGTGGGATTTGGACAGCAGAGCATATTTCTTTTTCTTCCTGGCTTCAGCAGCTGTGGCTACAGCTCTAGCTTCCCTTGTGGTATCAGATATGTATGAGGCTGCGAAGGTGTCCACACAAGAAAAGTCCCAAACAAGATATTTGCCAGACTGCCATGGGGCAATGGAACAACCATCAGGTCGCTTGCCATCTGATCTGCATAGGCTGATGGGTCATGGTACATTTATTGCTGCTAGTGACCTATGTATGATGGCATTGATAGCAGCATGCCTCAAAAACAACCTTGGCTTTTGATGCAGCTGAGCCCATGAGTAGCAAGGGCATCAACATGACCTCCATAGTGGTGGCAGATGTGGGGTTGACAGAGTGGTGTACCCAGACGGAGACCAACAGCTATCCTGGTTGTGTGATCATCCATTCGCAGGTCTAGGGAAGAGACAGGGAGGGCATGCAACCAGGCCCCAGACTCTTTAGTGGCTGCTGCCAGTAACCTGGCACGAGACCTGCAGTCAAAGGCACCCTGTAGGAGCTAATCATATGTCTCTTTCACGTGAGGGAGGTCCCAAGCCTTTTGTCTGGAAGATAAAGGAGAGACAGGAGGTGGATAGTTGTGACCCTCTCTCCACTGAATAACAGTGGCATCAACAGCTAAGTATGGAATACCAGAAAACCGAGCAGGCAAAATTTGGTTGATGAGGTCGTAGGAACCAGCAGCTGAGGCCAAGAAGGCAGAAGGTGCAAGCTGAGAAGCTCTACAAACCCCAGTACCACCAAAACAAACTGGCAGATCGCTCACAAATCCTACATAATAAACATATAGAATACTAAATTTGTGGACATGTTAGTTGGGCCATTCTTTGGCACTTTCTAGGACATGCCTAAAGAAGAGCAACGCTTGCATTGGAACATGTCGTACAGAGCCATTTGGAAAAGATAGTACCAAATCGTTACTCTACACTTTTGAGATCATCAAGTGTAGGATTTGAAGTGAATGAATACGATGTAGCAAAATACCCGATTCCACTATTGCCGAATCAGTGGACTTTAGCGAGCGTATTTGGGTACAGCAGTCGAGTACCTACAACTTAGTAAAACTGCCGACGCGTAGAAAGCTCAGACAACAAAGAAACGATCACTCGTTCCCACACTCGAGCCTAAAAAAAAAATTCTCCATCTGGATCTATATCTGATAAGATAAGATCGCTCGGCTAAGAGGTTTATTGCACGGTACATGTATCTTCGTCACGATTGAAGTGTAATACTAGCCGTTTTGAAAAGGAACTGTAGGAGACAAGGTAGAAACTTTCTGCCGAATTTGTTTGGTAATATTACTTTCCGCCGAATTTGTTTGGTACTATTACTTTCCGAGTTTGAGTTGTACTGAACATCTTTATTAATTAGCCTTGGAAGCCGATCCAGCATTAGCTTGTGGTTGATATACCGGTAGACTATATACCTTTGTAAAAGTTTTGCTACTTCACGTCGAGAAATCTTGCTAAGAAGATTGCCAAGTTAAATGATGACAGTTGTGCTGACGAGTCACAAGATATTGAACGTGACAGTTTTCAGGAAGCAAATGAAAAAAGAAGGCTTGCGAGAAGAAGCACTACAAAGCCGATCCTGCGAGTAAGAAGGATAGCTAAGCGTGAAGGCCTACTACGATCAAAATTGAGAACTGATTTTAGCCTCCAAACAGGAGGCAAATCAAAAGGCAAAGAGAGTTACAGACGCAGGAAAAGAAATCCTATGAGGTAGGAGTGTTTGCAATGTATAGGCCTACCGTTTGGGTGCAATACGTCCAAGTTTTATTCAGGCGCAAGGGACCGGTATGAATCCTTTTGCCCATCACATATGAAAATGGCAAGCAATCTGGTACATGTAAGCATCTTTGGTGTGAATGGCCAAATGCTTTAATAGCATTTACTCACATCAAGGACAGACACTTATGACGATTAATCCTGATGCATTGGCTTCTGGCTTTGAAGAATGTATGAGTACTTTCAGTCAAGAGACGAGGGCTTTGAATCCTGTGAGGATCGTTATGATGGAGATTTATTTGTATGACATGCGGCCAGGGGTGTGTGTGCTACATGCTTAGGATGCTCTAGTTAGAGCCATGGGAAGGGCTTGAGCATTATACTTTGTTACTTCACTACTGATACCTCCTTTCCTCCACTATACTACTACTCTGTTTAGGGATCCCCTTGCCTTCCAGTCACATGCCAGTTCAGAGATGTTAACTGTTTAAAAGAAATTGTATGATTGTGATGTGATTTAACGGTAATAGCACATGAGCAGATCAAACTGTCTTATTCTACGTACATGTACTGCTGTGATGTGATGCACTAAATAGATAGGTAGTATTCCAAGGTTACCCTTTCATTTGCTCTCATCAGTCTCATGCATGTAACGTATAATTACATGTAAGGAACCCACCGGGGGAAAAATTGAGTGAAACAAGATATAAAAATTTAATTAAAATAAAATTAGTGATGTAGGATTTTAGACAGTAATTGAGTAAAAAGCAAGGAAAAGAGGAATTACGGATATTATGCATTCATTAAATTATAAATATTATAGACCTACATTATTTAGCAAATCTACATGCCTGATAAATGTAGGTATGTAATATTTATAATTTAATGAATGCATAATATCCGTAAATCCTTGTTTCCTTGCTTTTTACTCAATTACTGTCTAAAAATCCTACATCACCAATTTTATTTTTATATCTTGTGGATCTTCAGGGACACAGTATTCCTATGCTCCTGAGTGGTGTCCAACACTGCCTAACCATGGGTAAAGTCAGTCCAATCGTCAGTTGTCATCTGAAGGTGGTCTGGGCATATTGCCTTGCTACAGAGACCAAGCCATAGGATGGAAAACAGAAAACAATTTCAAAACTGCAATATCACATGATGAAAGCTGATATGGTAAAGTCTGCGTAGTAAATAGTGTGGTGCTTACTATAAAGTGAAGTTAGAACTCACCACATTGGCTTTCATTGTTTTAATAATGTTGGGCATCATCCAATGTTGTGTTTTTTCCTTGGAGTAGCAAGGATACCTCTTCTGTGCAGGAAAACACAAGATGGCAAACCTTTTAGCCCAAAATAAATTTCAGATCTCTCTTCAGTTGTGCATACACTCCTGCTGCTCTTCTTCCATAGTCATCATAGCAGGTGGTATTGATCTGGTAGGTCAGTGTGCCCAGACACACAGAGGGACCGTCCATTGTTCATAACTCAATACACTACACAGAGTTACCCATAGGTCCAGGGGTACCCATAGGTCCAGGGGTACCAAAAGGTCCAGGGGTACCCATAGATCCAGGGGTACCCATAGGTCCAGGGGTACCCATAGGTCCAGGGGTATCCATAGGTCCAGGTGTAGGCTAAACTAACCATATGTGGTTGGAGGAGTTGTCCTTCACATATTACCAGCTGCAGGCTAGCAACACAGTCAGACTTATAGGGACCCCCTTTGGTACCCTCCCTCCGTGTTCCTCAACAGCGTGTCCGAGGGCTGTGTGTGCAAGGTCTAGGAGGGGGGAGGTCTGTTTGTGACTGATGCCAGGTGTCCACGTGGATGTGAGGGAGGTGTGGTTACAATAGATGATGGGTGAGTCATCACTGGGTCATCTTTGTGCCACAGTATTCCTATGCTCCTGAGTGGTGTCCAACACTGCCTAACCATGGGTAAAGTCAGTCCAATCGTCAGTTGTCATCTGAAGGTGGTCTGGGCATATTGCCTTGCTACAGAGACCAAGCCATAGGATGGAAAACAGAAAACAATTTCAAAACTGCAATATCACATGATGAAAGCTGATATGGTAAAGTCTGCGTAGTAAATAGTGTGGTGCTTACTATAAAGTGAAGTTAGAACTCACCACATTGGTTTTCATTGTGTTATTAATGTTGGGCATCATCCAATGTTGTGTTTTTTCCTTGGAGTAGCAAGGATACCTCTTCTGTGCAGGAAAACACAAGATGGCAAACCTTTTAGCCCAAAATAAATTTCAGATCTCTCTCCAGTTGTGCATGCACTCCTGCTGCTCTTCTTCCATAGCCTCGGTCATACACACCAGCGGTCACCATGTGCCTGACATGGCATTGCTGCTCTTCTTCCATAGTCATCATAGCCAGTGGTATTAATCTGGTAGGTCAGTATATCCAGGCACACAAAGGAACGGCCGTCCATTGTTCATAACTCAATACACTACACAGAGTTACCCATAGGTCCAGGGGTACCCAAAGGTCCAGGGGTACCCATAGGTCCAGGGGTACCCATAGGTCCAGGGGTATCCATAGGTCCAGGTGTACCCATAGGTCCAGGGGTACCCATAGGTCCAGGGGTATCCATAGGTCCAGAGGTACCCATAGGTCCAGGGGTATCCATAGGTCCAGGGGTATCCATAGGTCCAGGGGTATCCATAGGTCCAGGTGTAGGCTAAACTAACCATATGTGGTTGGAGGAGTTGTCCTTCACATATTACCAGCTGCAGGCGAGCGACACAGTCAGACTTATAGGGACCCCCTTTGGTACCCTCTCCCCGTGTTCCTCAACAGCATGTCTGAGGTCTGTGTGTGCAAGGTCCTGGAGGGGGGAGGTCTGTTTGTGACTGATGCCAGGTGCCCACGTGGATGTGAGGGAGGTGTGGTTACAATAGGTGATGGGTGAGTCACTGGGTCATCTTTGTGCCACTGTGGTAATCTGTTAAAATCAGTAGCACAACTCAAGAGTATGCCCCTGCAATCATCCACCCAATGGTGAGCCAGCTGTGCACATTACTTGTAGTGCCCAACATTTAGAGGTGACCCCTTCTCTTTCCTCTCTCCATCTCTCTCCCTATCTCCCCTCTCTCCCCTCTCTCCCACCATAACCCAGAAGAGGACCATTCCATTGGGTGGCAGGTTAGCTAGCAAACTTACCAACATGGTGGTGGGTGCAGTGAATAGTAGCTCTTGGGGTACAGGGATCCTCCTGTCCCCTGGTATGGTACTCACCTGCAGCCACATTCTAAGCAGACACCCCACTACCAGGAACGAGACTAGTCTTGTAACAGTACTGGACTCGGTCTCGGTCATATACATCAGTGGTCGCCATGTTTACACACTTTATGTGGCTATCTTGAAGGAAGCTCTTGAGATAAATTCACTGAAGTATATGCTAGTGCAGAGGGGGGGTGGGGGGTAGTATTATTGCATACATGTACATGCATCACGTCATTAACCACTTCTTGCATGAGCATGAGGTATATGTATAAAATCCCACACACTTCAGTGACCATCTCTTTTCTTGAAATAGGTGTTTTTTTTATATAATTATATATTTAGGCCTACTACGATCAAAATTGAGAACTGATTTTAGCCTCCAAACAGGAGGCAAATCAAAAGGCAAAGAGAGTTACAGACGCAGGAAAAGAAATCCTATGAGGTAGGAGTGTTTGCAATGTATAGGCCTGCCGTTTGGGTGCAATACGTCCAAGTTTTATTCACGCGCAAGGGACCGGTAATACCGTATGTATCCTTTTGCCCATCACATACGAAAATGGCAAGCAATCTGGTAAGCATCTTTGGTGTGAATGGCCAAATGCTTTAATCATATTTACTCACATCAAAGACAGACACTTATGGCGATTAATCCCGATGCATTGGCTACTGGCTTTGAAGAATGTATGAGTACCTTCAGTCAAGAGATGAGGGCTTTGAATCCTGTGAGGATCGTTTTGATGGAGATTTATTTGTATGACATGTGGCCAGGGGTGTGTGTGCTACATGCTTAGGATGCTCTAGTTAGAGCCATGGGAAGGGCTTGAGCATTATACTTTGTTACTTCACTACTGATACCTCCTTTCCTCCACTGCCTTCCAGTCACATGCCAGTTCAGAGATGTTAACTGTTTTTAAAAAAGAAATTGTATGATTGTGATGTGATTTAATGATAATAGCACGTGAGCAGATCAAACTGTCTTATTCTACGTACATGTACTGCTGTGATGTGATGCACTATATAAACAGGTAGTATTCCAAGGTTACCCTTTCATTTGCTCTCGTCAGTCTCATGCATTAAGGAACCCACCAGGAGAAAAACAAGATATAAAAATTTAATTAAAATAAAATTGGTGATGTAGGATTTTAGCCCAAAATAAATTTCAGATCTCTCTCCAGTTGTGCATGCACTCCTGCTGCTCTTCTTCCATAGCCTCGGTCATATACACCAGCGGTCACCATGTGCCTGACATGGCATTGCTGGAGGTGGGGGCCCGGGCGTTGCTGGGGGTGGAGCTTTCAACTTCAGCTAAGAAGCCCATTGGTCAGTGTCTGTATATGTACATGCTCGATGACCTCATATGTATGTGTAATCTTAACTGGTACAATGTATCTCACACAACAGGGCCGTAATATTGCATAGCCAAGTTTCGCCGCGGCAAGAGTTCTTTGGTGGGTGTGGTCTTCTGTGTCTTGCTAGAGCTGCTGACCTTTGACCTGCCATGCCTGACAAGATGAGGAGGCAGAGACATGGAAATCATGGAGAGATGATATTACATGAAACTCTTGTCTCTCAGCCCAGCCCTCCCCTCCCCTCCCCTCCCCTCCCCTCCCCTCCCCTCCCCTCCCCTCCCCTCCCCTCCCCTCCCCTCCCCTCCCCTCCCCTCCCCTCCCCTCCCCTCCCCTCCCCTCCCCTCCCCTCCCCTCCCCTCCCCTCCCCTCCCCTCCCCTCCCCTCCCCTCCCCTCCCCTCCCCTCCCCTCCCCTCCCCTCCCCTCCCCTCCCCTCCCCTCCCCTCCCCTCCCCTCCCCTCCCCTCCCCTCCCCTCCCCTCCCCTCCCCTCCCCTCCCCTCCCCTCCCCTCCCTCCTCCCCTCCCTCCTCCACCCTCTTACTCACTCCCTTGGTGCCAAGGTGCCACTGAATAATGTTCCCTTAGCGGTTCTCATGGCCAAGACCACTGGGGCTGGGGAGGAGGTCCCCAGACCTGATGCCTTCTCAACACACAGGTGACAGGAGACCTCTCCACTAACTGGGGGGAGGGGCAATGAATACATCATGTGAGCTCATGATATACTTTAACATCAATGGGTCATCTTAGGGTGTGGTCATCTTAACATATAGGTGTGGTTATCTTAACATATAGGTGTGGTCATCTTAACATATAGGTGTGGTCATCTTAACATATAGGTGTGGTCATCTTAACATATAGGTGTGGTCATCTTAACATATAGGTGTGGTCATCTTAACATATAGGTGTGGTCATCTTAACATATAGGTGTGGTCATCTTAACATATAGGTGTGGTCATCTTAACATATAGGTGTGGTCATCTTAACATATAGGTGTGGTCATCTTAAATATAGGTGTGGTCATCTTAACATATAGGTGTGGTCATCTTAACATATAGGTGTGGTTATCTTAACATATAGGTGTGGTCATCTTAACATATAGGTGTAGTCATCTTAACATATAGGTGTGGTCATCTTAACATATAGGTGTGGTCATCTTAACATATAGGTGTGGTCATCTTAACATATAGGTGTGGTCATCTTAACATATAGGTGTGGTCATCTTAACATATAGGTGTGGTCATCTTAACATATAGGTGTGGTCATCTTAACATATAGGTGTGGTCATCTTAACATATAGGTGTGGTCATCTTAACATATAGGTGTGGTCATCTTAACACCATACCAACATACCCCCACATACCTACATACCTGCTCTGCTGATGGCTCTTGCCTTTCCATGTCTCCTGGCCACATTGAGGGGTGTGTCCCCATCTCTGCTGACTGCCCCAATAGCTGCCCCATGCTGCAGCAAACAGTGGAAACATTCACTATGGCCCCCAGCTGCCGCGTGGTGGAGGGGAGTACACCCATGGCCTGGGGAGGAGCAATAGGGTAAACATATGGCCTGGGGAGGAGGCAGGTGAGAGCAATGGGTAAATCTATGGCCTGGGGAGGAGGCAAGTGAGAGCAATGGGTAAATCTATGGCCTGGGGAGGAGGCAAGTGAGAATAGTACATGTATTATGACTTTCTTTCTTATATTCAGCACACCAATAACATGTACACACATTTTCATCTTCATAGGGTGCAGTGGATATTTAAATAACCTTAACTAGCTGGTCATAAAAAAACACTCCATATTTTTAAAAGCTGCTCACAGTCCTGTTCGTTGACAGACACTCCTGTCTCCAGCATCCAGTGTGTGGTGCCAACTGCTCCACTCTGAGCGGCCTGGGGACCGCATGTTGATAAATGGGTGGGAGCAGTTCGAATGGAGGGCACGTACCTTGTGCACACAACTTCTGCCACCTCTGTCGGTTGTAAGCAACTTGCAGCCATGCCTCACCAGGAACTTGAGGCAGTCCAAGTGGTCGTGGGAGGAGGCCAGGTGGATAGGATAGGTACCATGTACATCAGCTGAGGTGTGGGTACCATGTACATCAGCTGAGGTGTAGGTACCATGTACATCAGCTGAGGTGTAGGTACCATGTACATCAGCTGAGGTGTGGGTACCATGTACATCAGCTGAGGTGTAGGTACCATGTACATCAGCTGAGGTGTAGGTACCATGTACATCAGCTAAGGTGTAGGTACCATGTACATCAGCTGAGGTGTGGGTACCATGTACATCAGCTGAGGTGTAGGTACCATGTACATCAGCTGAGGTGTAGGTACCATGTACATCAGCTGAGGTGTGGGTACCATGTACATCAGCTGAGGTGTAGGTACCATGTACATCAGCTGAGGTGTGGGTACCATGTACATCAGCTGAGGTGTGGGTACCATGTACATCAGCTGAGGTGTGGGTACCATGTACATCAGCTGAGGTGTAGGTACCATGTACATCAGCTGAGGTGTGGGTACCATGTACATCAGCTGAGGTGTAGGTACCATGTACATCAGCTGAGGTGTAGGTACCATGTACATCAGCTGAGGTGTGGGTACCATGTACATCAGCTGAGGTGTGGGTACCATGTACATCAGCTGAGGTGTAGGTACCATGTACATTAGTAAGGTAAGCAATAACCACACCACGCACAATTGGCCTGGGGACCATACACTACACAAAATGTCAAGCTCAGCCTGGGGACTATATTTTATATTGCTTATGTTAATAACATAAATGGACACTAAAATTTAGATTACATGACTTAAGAACAGGACGCAGTGCTACATTTTGCCCTCCATACATAAACATCCCAACTCCACTAGCATCCCGATTGCGTACGTGCTGTGAGTTCAACACCGTGCTTGGCCAACATCTGCAGGCACTGCAGGCTGCCGTATTGGGCCGCGTAGTGCACAGGGGTTCTGCCCTCGTGATCCACTGTGTCCAGCTCCGCCCCTCTTCCCATCAGGTAGTTTACGACACCCACGTGATCTTTCATCGCTGCCATATGCACTGCGCTGCGGTGCAGCCTGTCTTCAAGGAACGTATCGCACCCTTTGTCGCACAGAAGACCGAGGCAGTCTACTTCTCCATTTAGAGCGCAGTAATGAGCTGCAGAGAGCCCGTTTGAGTCCACGGAGTCCAGGTCGGCGTTGGCGGAAATCAGCCTCTGAAGCAGGTCTGAGTGGCCTCCGATGCAAGCCTCATGGAGCGGCGTCTGGCCTGCGCTCGAACACGCGTCGATCCGGCTCCCAGCATCAATAAGCATCTTCGCTATATCTGAGCGGCCGTAGCAGCAGGCAATATGAAGCGCTGTGCGTCCGTTGTTGTCGACCTCCTCGATGTCCGTCTCCTTGCTTAGAAGCAGTTTCACTACAGTTTGAACATCGCCAGTCTTGGCAGCATTACAAAGCGCGGGCTCGCACCGTTTCCTGGGAAAAGGCTCGGCTGCCCGGGGGACTGCTGTTGCCCTGGTTACAGGCCCGCCTTCAACCGACTCGGGACTCTCTGAGGTGCTTGCACTGTTTACCTCATCGTCGGTGCTAGCATCGTCCGCGGCTTCATGCTTGCTGCCACTGCCGCCAGGCTCACTGCAACTATTGTGGCGACCGCGGTCCGATTCTGATACAACAGAGCTGCTTTCGTGCTCAGCTTTGCTACGCCCATCACTTTCGTCCTCCGAATTAGAACCACCGTTTGATACAAAATCGATATCAGCATCTGCTTCGGAACAACTCGACGTAGCCATAGTTACACAATTGGAATTTTGTGGAACGAATAATAGATATACGGTACACTATCAATTCATTTGCACGGTTAATCGTAGTACGATTAATAAACTATGTAGACGCGGATACAGGGGTGTTCCAGGGGTTGGAACCCCCCCCCCCCCCCCCCCCCTCAAACCTGAATATGAAATAATTTATGTATAATTAGCGTATGATCGGCGCACGTGAGCTATACATTTCTACGGAGAGTTCAGCTTGCACTCCGTGAAGAAGTTGCTAAACAGCTAATTCTTATAGCTTATTCATTGGTTAGAAGGCAACTTAGTATTATATATATTTTTTAGTTCCGTAAACTGCGAGATACATAGGCGGATCCAGGATTTTTGGCTGGGTGGTGCACATGAATATTAATGAAGGGAGGGGCACGGTAAATTACAAGCGCATTAACTGCTCATACATGTATACAGCCTCTTTTGAGTAATATAAGTTGGATTCACAAACAGACAATTAAATAGTAATTAATACTGAACCTTGGAGGGTGGTGCACGGGCACCCTAGGCACCCCCCCCTGGATCCGCCTATGAGATATGTAGTAAGCTGGTATTTATACGTACCAAAATGCTAACCCGCGGTCGTAATAGAGCGATTCTTTCCGCAGTTATTTTGATTGGTGCGCTAGTATTAGTACCCATCAAAGTTGAATGCACCTTGCTGCAAGCTATTAGAAATGATGGTAAAATGTAACGTACAATGGCAAATGCAAATCTGCGATGAAAACCACAATAGCCTGGAAACCAGAACGTAACGGAGTGGTACGCATTTATTGGTTATGATTGCCTCCGTTTCTAATCCCCCTATTGAGAGACCCTTTTCATCGCGTGAGCAATGACATTCATTGAAATTAAAATTATTTGTTGTCCGCCATCTTGGTGCACAACGGTATGGCTTTTGGTTATTACTGTACTTTCACAGTAAGTGATTATGGGTTTGGTTTTATTTTTTTACAGTGAGCACTGATGTCGTTCGATGGTAAGAATATAAAGTATTACGAGACCCAAAACAGGCATAAACAATAAAAAAAACTGTAAATTGCCCATACCATTCTATAGTACCAAGATGGCGACAGCATTGAATATGTGCATTCGCCTAAGAATTTGTTTCATATATTTATATGGGATTCTTTATAACTTCCGAACAGTTAACGTTATTACCTTCCTATTTTCAACACTTCATACTGCACCATTTCTCAATGGTAGAGTACATTTTGGAGTCTTGCACTTGCTCCGTGTCAGTATTGCAACGTTCGATACCCTACTGGGTTCAAACCCGCCATAACTTTCGGTAGGAGTAATCAATTCGCTTCAAATTCGGTTTTTAGGTAGAGAGGTCCTATACCTATCGATTTATTCTGTTCGTTGATTTTTATGCCATCCATTACGGAGTTACAGTTGAACAAACTACGTGCCCATTTTCGCGCTCGATTCGCGCCAATGATTTGGGCAAATTGCGTTCCGCTCAATGTATGGGGAGGCGGGGATTATAACATTGGCGCGAATCAAGCGGGAAAACGTGCACGTAGTTTGTTCAACTGTATCTCCGTAACAGATGGCATAAAATTAACGAACAGAACAAATCGATAGGTATAGGACCTCTCTACCTACAAACCGAATTTGAAGCGAATTGATTACTCCTACCGAAAGTAATGGCGGGTTTGAACCCAGTGGGGTATCGAACGTTGCAATACTGACATGGAGCAAGTGCAAGACTCTAAAATGTATTGTACCATAGAGAAATGGTGCAGTATGAAGTGTTGAAAATAGGAAGTTGATAGCGTTAACTGTTCGGAAGTTATAGCAAATCAAACGTAATGCATTTTTATTATACTTTTTTATAATACACGCTAGGTCCCTTTTCTCGTAAACTTTCCCATATATGGGACAGTTTCCGCGAAAATGTCACCCTTTTATAACATTATAATGTTATAAAAATGCTTCATGTTTGAATCGTTATATCTTCCGAACGCTAAACGCTATCAACTTCCTGATTTCAGCAGTTTATACTACACCATTTCTCTACGACAAGTTACATTTTGGAGTCTTGCACTTGCTCTACGCCAGTATTGCAACGTTCGATACTCGACCAGGTTCAAACCCACTATAACTTTAGGTAGGAGTAATCAAATCGCTTCAAATTCGGTTTGTAGGTACAGAGGTCTTATACCCATCGATTTGTACTGTTCGTTAATTTTTATGCAATCCGTTACGGTGATACAGTTGAACAAAGTACGTCCACTTTTCCCGCTCGATCCGCGCCAATGATATAACAACCGCCTCCACATACACTGAGTGGGACGCGATTTGCCAAAATCTTTGGCGCGAATCGAGCTGGAAAAGTGGACGTACTTTGTTCAACTGTATCTCCGTAACGGATGGCATAAAAATTAACGAACAGTACAAATCAATAAGTATAGGACCTCTGTACCTACAAACCGAATTTGAAGCGATTTGATTACTCTTACCTAAAGTTATGGCGGGTTTGAACCCAGTGGGGTATCGAACGTTGCAATACTGGCGTGGAGCAAATGCAAGACTCCAAAATTTAATTCTTCGTAGAGAATTGGTGTAGTATGAACTGTTGAAAATAGGAAGTCAATAGCGTTTAGCGTTCGGAAGATATAACGATTCAAACATGAAGCATTTTTATAACATTATAATGTTATAAAAGGGTGACATTTTCGCGGAAACTGTCCCATATATATATAATTATATGGGACAGTTCACGACAAAATGAGCCTTCGTATATATATATAAAATGTTATAAAATTCCCTTATGTTTGAATCGCTATAACTTCTGAATGGTAAAAGCTATCGACTTCCTATTTTCAACACTTCATACTACACCATTTCTCTATTTTAAAATCCATTTTGGAGTCTTGCACTTGCTCCGTGCCAGTATTGCAATGTTCGATACCCCACCGGGTTCACACCCGCCATAACTTTAGGTAGGAGTAATGAAATCGCTTCAAATTCGGTTTGTAGGTAGAGAGGTCCTATACCTATCGATTTGTTCTGTTCGTTAATTTTTATGTCATCCGTTACGGAGATACAGCGGCGCAAAGTTGGTACACGTTTCCCGCTCGAATCGCGCCGTTGTACGTGCGAGGCCCGCTTCCATTCATCAAAGACATGAATATGCAACTACTTCCTGTGGGCCGAGACTTTGATAACTTATAGCCACACCCATACTGCGCTAGCTAGATCTGATGAGTAAGTATTTAATGTATCGTCCCTGTCACAGTTGTTATTCGTTATCTCCTATGTAGATAACGGAGATATGGCGACGTCCACTGAAGACAACACGCTCGCAAGAGTTTCAATCGGCGGACGAGGGGAGATTGAGAACGGTAGTGACGGTGGTTATACTACTGACGACGACTGACGATGGTGGTTGTAGGGAGTGAGCAGCCCCTAAATGACTAAGAGCCAGCAGCCCTAGTCTCGTACCCAGACCCTGATTCCCACAGCTGCGGATGGACACCAGCCCCACCCCCACATATGCCTCACTGCATTGCAAGTCCAGACAGCAGCCCCGCATAACCAGCAGCAGACGCCACCAACCCGCACTACCTATGGAACCACCTACCCATATCAGACCCTACACACGAGCCACAAACTAACCAGTGGGGTCAGCCTCCACAATGGTATACCAGTGGAAACACTGCTATCCCTCTCGCTGCAAATGGAGTTGGCAGCCCCCACAATTTCAATCAAGGGAAGCCACACATCCCAATGGACTTACAGCAGAACCTAGCTGACTGTGTCCGGCAGTGTGGCCAGGATGTCACTTGTGTGTCACAGCTGTACCAGGACTGGAATGCCTTCTTGAGCCAGTGGTTTGGTCCTCTGGTTGGCCTAAGACACTACCACACATTTGAGTTTGATCAAGACCACCCTGGTGTCATGAGGATGGAGACCTTGCCATCGGACACAAACCCCACCGAGATGAGCATGCTGAGGGCTGGAGTGGCCATAAAGGACATACAGGAGGCTTATCAGAGCCAAGTGATGCCACCTGTTATTACCCCCAGTGGATTGTCCCTGATGCGGTCACTGTACCTGTACGAGAAGGTGAGGGAATACGGTCGTGACCCCAAGAAAAGGGACAAGGTGTTGTCCAAAGCCTTCACAAAGCTTAGAGGCCAACTCTTCCTATATATCCATGCGGTAATGCTTCATCCCATGCAGTAGCAGAAAATGACAAACCAAGACCTTCCTCACTTACTTACAGTCTGCAGATGACACTCACAGTGAATTGCAAGGTGAAGGTAATAGCTGACACTGTTTCTGGCAGGAGGAAATGCAGACCCAGGTCTGAACTAATCCTTGCCTACCAATGCACTGTACATGTATGTCGCAACAAGTATGCCAGTAGCCAGGCCCTGTCCCTGCACAAAAAGAACACTCACAAGCAGCCTGCTGTTCCAGGTGATGAACACAGATTCCAGCGTTGACAAAAGAAGCCAGGGTCCAGCCAAGCACAAGCCGCGAGGCATACGCTAATATCTGAAATTGACAGGCCATTTTCCAGTTCGGTGTGTGGCAAGACGTACGGCACCCCAGCCGCACTGTATACTCACAACAAGACCAATAATGGTTCATGACAAAGGAACCATATTGTGAGATGCATGCTTTTTATGTAGTTTAAGGTCACCTCTGCAGTGTACACCATACATCTGTGTCGTTAAGGGGTTAACTCTGTATACCATACATCTGTGTCATCAAGGGATTACCTGTACACCATACATCTGTATCGTTAAAGGGTTTTTACCTCTGTACAC
>OX442430.1:7687827-7720327 GCA_949361645.1 Spongilla lacustris
ATAATTGCCAGAAATCAAAATGGATGCCTTGTTTACAACCTTCCATGCAATCGAGAAAAGGAGGCATCAGATGCACAAAACTTGTCAAAAGAAGGAGAGCGATTATTTTCTCGTAACATACGCAATATTAATATGGCAATGGCCATCCAATACACCTCAAATGGCCTCAGTACCGATCTTGTTGTACACCAATTGATTTTTTTTCTCCAGTTTTCCAGTTGCACTTGCATCGATTCCTCTCCCCTATTCGCTAATCTTTATCACCCGTTTGTTTCGTCCAATCCACCATTTTAATACTATGGAAACCAGTTCTACGCATGCTCAATTGTTATCATATCCCGATCGACCACAATCGAGTCGTGCCGTGCCGGGTAGCCCGGTTATTGCAACCGTGCTGGCTCGGCACGGTACGGCACGGTTTTGACAGGGTTTACACGTCAAATTTTAACCGAACCGTACCGTGCCGAGCCGTAGCGTATCGTGCTGGCACGGAAAAATTGTGTCGTGTAAACGGGGTATTAATTGCAGCTTACCTGCCGCTTTAATAATTATTAATCCTCATTAACTGCCAGCAGTTTTGTTTCTGCATATTTACAACCATCTTATACAGACTCAGTTTGACTGAAATAGAGAATGAATTTATAAATATATAGCACTTTGATCACATAATTGCATTCAATTATATTAAGCCTACACTACAGTTTAGTTAATGAAAAGTGATCAAATTTCGTATGGCTTTTGAACATAAAAATCGCACGAATTGCAAAGCTTCTGGGGCTCCGCCCCAGACCCCGAAGGGGGAGCTTGCAGCGCTCCCCCATACCCCCTGGCTGGGCGGGAGGGGGCCATGCCCCCTCCCGCACCCACCCCTCTGTGCCCCTCCCATTTCTGTTACGTAATCTAAGCCGCTACATTTTATAAGTCCTTCCTACGCCTCTGTGATTAACGCTACTAGTAGGTACTTTAATAAATTGCGTTTGCGTAGGCGGAAACTGGTGATCTAAATTTCGTCGAAAATTGTGACCGTATTTAGGATTTCTCTACGAGTGCTTAAGAAGACGCGCGCTTTGTAAAGTTGCTTGCAAGGTATTTAGGACTTTATTGCTAGAATACAGAACAAAAGGGGTTGCCCGATACACTCTTGGTATCTAAATGTAAGCCAGCATACGGCGCTATTTTGTGTGCCTCGTTGATTTCCATAGTAATCGGTCGCGATTAGCCATTCCCTAGATTCTTAAAGCACTCACTTGAGGAAGCGTTTTCCATGTTTATTAGGTCCTAGCCTATATCAGGATAAAATTTCATGAGCTTTGGATGGTGCCCAAGGGTCCATTTATCGGCACTGGTGTTTACTGTTGGATTGCTTAGAGCTTGACATAATAATGCTTAACCTGATATTTCTGTGTTAGAGCCCTGGGAATTAAACTTATTTTTTGTATTTTCAACGCATAGACTATCTGTTTTGTTTATGTGTCAAAGAGTTGTGTGATAGTTCTATTTAATACGCACCGAATTCGTCAAGGCACGCGTTAGTTATGGAAAGTATTGTACAGCATGGACCGCCATATCATTAAAAACAGCTCAATCATAAAAATATAATGGTGCCCACACAGCGTATTTTTCAAGACAATATTTTCATGTTAGCTATGCAGTAACATTGAGAAATACATCTACCCATAACCAGCATATGCCCAGTTATTGAAGTAGCTTTGGATCAAATGGCAGGTGCTCTCCCTGAACCTTGAACTACAAAATTCTGCATGCTACAACAGAACAAGATAAGATAATAGATATTGTAGTACACTAGCTACTTGAAGTATACATGTATAGTAGACTCAGTTGCATGGCTACCTTGAAGGTACTTTAGCTCATCTATCACCATCCATTGTTCACCAAGTATGTTTGCTGAACACAATGCACCCTTGGCCTGGCTGACTACCTTTATAAAAAAGCATCTAATGTTAAATGATGGAAACGCAAGATGTGTAAAATTAATGGAACAATGCAGTGCTTGTGTGCACACTCTCAGAACAAGCAAAATAAAATTGTTAAATTTTACATCAGACAAGCTCAGAGAGTAAAGCTAGTTAGTAAACAACATGAACACAACATTTCTATATTGCAAGATCAGCAACTTAAAGATAAGATTCAAAAGAAGGAAAACAGTTCAAGGATGAAGATGGAAAAGAAGTTGCAATGTGTGGCAGAAAAGGAAGTGGAATTATCAAATGAGTTTCCTAATATCTCATAATGAAAAAAAAATTAATGTAATATTTTTGAAGCGATTTATCCAACGTGTCAGTTATTTGTAATAATAAAATAATGAAGGTAAGCATAAACAATGCACAATAAGTTACTATACTAATAAAACGATACAGAATCCATAACAGAAGCAGCATTTCCACATTGTACTGCAACTGATTGCCTTTGTAGCAAGTAAGAGCCTACATTGCACTCTCCTGATGCCTGCCTAAGGTGATGGTCAAGCTCTCTCCTGATGTCTCAATGGCTATAGGCGTGATCAGTTATTAATGGTCTGTATATTGAACACCTATGGTATGTGGATCATCAAAATGTGCTATACAATGGACATATAATATGTGTAAATCAATCAAAGAAGTCTCAAGTTCCTCAGTAAAGTAATTATTATACATTGGAAGAATGATGAATGTGAATAAATAGGGGAGAACATTATGATATCGCTATACGGGCTATTGCCGTATTGGCAGCTAGATTATATAATGAGACACCTAAATTTAGATGTAATGTGTATTTGACTCTGTGAACCTTATAAAGAGTACCTATGTTGTATTTTATGCAAATATGGCATCATTATCTTGAATACTTTTACAGTAGTTGCATGCATATGGAGAAGTCAAGCGGTCACAGTTTTTTATATCGCGGTCCATTCACATCGCGTACATTGTTAGTCACCAGCGACGTAATGTTTGAAACGTTATAACTTTTGAAATAGTAATCTGTTTTCCGTGGCAAAAGCATATTTTTGATGCATTCAATTTGCTCTTTTAGGCTATGCATAAAAGTTCTAGTTTTATTCATTTTCAAAAATTTATTAAAGTACCTACTACTAGCGCGTACCTCTTTCAACGTTTCTGGAAATAAATGGTGCTCTAACAAGATTTTGATGAATGGCGCGCAGGAACGCTCGAGATTACGTTCCAACACGAGCCATTTTTTTTTGGGTAAGTACGCGATTGTATGTGCGCGATGAGAGCTAATTATATTCATCAATGGTTCCAAGGGGAGCGTCCGGACAACCCCCTTCCTGTAAGTGAGGTCAAGTACAAAGTGCAAGCGTCACGCGCCCTTACTATAAAATTGCCCAGACCCTATAAAAATGTAGCGGTTAATAATTTTATTAGTCCAGTTCATGTTCGGCGCCATTTACAGCTGGCTTTTTCCGCGCACTAGAGAAGCAAGCGCGAGTCGCTTCTCCGGTGCTCCACCTGCCAAAGTAGCCATAGTGGGTGCGGGGGTTGGCGGGTGTTGTGCCGCGTCTTTCCTGAGGGAGCTGGGCGGGGACAGCTTGGAAATCCACGTCTATTCTGACGGTCCCGTCGGGGGAAGGACTGCCACGGCCGAAGTGGACGGGCACCTGTATGAAACAGGCGGATCTGTCATCCATAAGAGCAACAAATATTTAGTAGACCTCGCCAAGAAGTTTGGTACGTGAGTGAAAGCCGAGCATAGACGTATGATTTTATAAGGGGGGGGGGGGAGGGGTGGTGCCCCCTCGCGCAGAGGAGTTGTTGAGTACTAGTCTCGTACCCAGACCCAAATATACGTAAGGATGATCATCGCTTTTACAGTATGACATCACGTACAGGGGTGTACTATGCCAGATCTGACAATCTATGTGCAGAGAGAGGTGTACTTTCATTGGAAGACGTACTTTCATTGGAAGACGTCCTTCCAGATGGCTGGACTTTGCAATCAGGTGACAGGGCTGAGGAGCCTAGGGTGGGTCATGAAAAGCGAGGAATTCCCAATGCGGATTACCAAGAGGAGCAGTACCCCAAGGCTGTCTCCGAAGACCCAGTGGATTTTTCACAATACCACTGATGTCAGACGGGGACTAGACCTGCCGCATTTAACCCTATCCCCTAAGTCATTGAATTTTACAACTTGTGACCCACACTTTGTGATCCACAGGCCATAATTGATTTTGTGACAACACAACCATTTCCCACAACTTCATTCCCAGACCCTCTGTATGTGATGTCATACTGTAAGCGATGATCAACATTACGTACATTTGGGTCTGGGTACGAGACTAATTGAATGCTGGCTATTGCATGTGCACACATATATTTTATTTTTGGGGTCAAAAAGGGGTGGGGGTTTCGTCCAAATCCCTTGAATTCCCCCTGGCAAAGTAAGTCCTGGGGGTCCTAGAAAGGCTGAGCCCCAAGGGATGTATGTGTAAATCACTAATTCCGAATGCAAACGTGGGGGGGAAACCAATGTTGAATCACATGATGAAATGCAAAATTAGTACGATAAGCAGGTCACATGACAGGATTCAGCCACATGAACTGCACCCAATGATTATGAAGCAGTGTGCACTTTAATGTAGCTCTGTGCCCCTCCCCCCAGGCCTTAAGACCCAGGAGACTAAGAGCAGACCAACAGTCCCCATAGGGATCTTTGATGGGTCCAAGCTGGTGCTACACACGGGGACGCACAGTCTGTGGAACACAGTCAAGATACTGTTCATATATGGCTTCAGCCTCGTGCGAATGTTGCTTTGTGTGAGGTCGACCGTGAAGAGGTTTGCGGGCATCTACCAACTGCAGTCTGATGGTAGGAGCTTTGCCACTGTACCAGACATGCTGAGGGCCATGGGAGGGGAGGGGATGTACCAAACCACACAGACTTCGGCCAGAGACTTCTGCCTCCATGAGGGCTGGTCCGTCAGAATGACAGACGAGCTGATCTCAGGTGCCCTCAGAATGAACTATGGCCAGGGACAGCACGTGAATGCCTTCACCATGTTCGTGTCGCTGGCTGGAATGGAGGACGACCGCCTCTGGAAGGTGATTGGCGGAAACAAACAGATTCCAATTAATGCACTGCAAACCTCAGGAGCCGTTTTTTACAATGCCAGGGTCACCCAGGTCACCCGCCAGGTGTACGACGGCTGTAAGGTCAAGTACGTTTTGGAGTACAGTGACCTGGACAGTGGGCTGACCACAACACAGGAGGCAGATGCGGTCATAGCAGCGTTTCCCCTCAACTCCCAGGACCCCCACGGTATGAGCAGCTCGCAAGTTAGGTTTGAAGGCTTCCCCACCCCTGTGTACACCCCGGCCACACGCACGCCTTACCACAACACCGTGGCAACGTTCATCAGAGGGGAGATTAACCCAGAGCTGTTTGGCCTCAGGCGTCTCGATGGGTCCTTCCCTCTGGCTATTCTTACCACAGAGCACTTTGCAGGGGCAGTTGATTTTAACAGCGTCGAGGTGCAGGTGCCCTGTGATGTGGCTGACAAGGATGTGGGAGACTTCCTGAAGCCCCTGTGCAAGGGGCAGGCAAGGTTGTGGAAGGTGTTTACATCGAACCACCCCCTCACTGAGGAACAGAAGAAGGTGATGTTCAGGTCACATGACCCTTCTGTTGACGTGGCTGTGAGCTGGATGGCCTATCCTGAGTACAGTCCTCCGGAGCAGTTCTCGTCTTTTATCCTTGACGACGGTGTGTTCTACGTAAACACTGTGGAGATGGCAGCCAGCGCCATGGAGATGAGTGCCATTGGGGCGAAGAACGCAGCCTTACTTGTCATGGAGCACCTGGTGAAAAAGTAGCGCCGAGTACGTGATTTGCTGCACCATAAGTTATCTATGGCTGCACTGACTAGACTTACTATGTCTTACACAGAATTATGTGAGTTTTTGTATGTACTTTATTTTGAAATTTGCGCATGCGCATCGTAACGAAATGACTCTAGAAGCCATTAAATATGACCCTGTGCATGCGCGACTGGAGATACTTAACCAGCTTCTTCTTCCTCACCAGACTGTTTACGAGCAGATAAGCGGCGTGGAAGATGCTTGGCACGCCATTAAAACCATGAAGGTGGGTTCTCTACGAGCGTTTGTTCAAGTCATATGGATAATGTTTATACGGACATAAACGGCCTATTACGATGGCTGCATGTCACGCCTGGAGGCGGCAACAGGGTAAACAACATCATTGTAGGTGTAATTTATACGGAGAGTCGGGATTGATATACAATACGTAGTCCTTACTTTAAGAGATGCAACACAGCAGCGAGCTGGAATCGACAACTATATTAGAGGAGGGTGGGGGGGAGGGCTACCGATCCCTGGTATTTATAACCACCAGTGATCAATCTTTACTCTCTCCCTCCTCGTCCCCAGGTCAGGGGTGCCCCTGCCATCGCCATAGTCGGCACGCTAAGTGTCGCTGTAAAACTGCGGAAGATGGGGGCGGAGCCTACCGACTTCTCGGCACTCAAGGACACAGTATGTCACAGCTTTGACTACCTCAAATCGGCCCGCCCCACAGCTGTAAACATCGCCGAGGCAGCAGAGAGATTCAAGCGGCAAGTGTCTGCACTGAGCAGTTTGGGTCTGGACACCCCTGCGTGCAAGGAGAGGCTCCTGGCAGAGATGGAGGGGATGTTGGCAGAGGACGTTGCCTGCAACAGAGCCATGGGAGACCATGGTGCCAACCACATCCTGGCCAGGGTTGGGGGAGGGGGTGGGGGCGTGACCATCCTCACCCACTGCAACACGGGGTCCCTAGCGACTGCTGGGTATGGTACAGCCCTGGGCGTGGTCAGGAGCCTGTTCCAGACGGGTCACTTGGCTCATGTGTACTGCACGGAGACACGCCCATACAACCAAGGAGCGCGACTCACCGCCTACGAGTTGGTCCACGACAAGATCCCGGCCACCCTGATATGCGATTCGAGTGTCTCTCTCCTGATGGGACGCGGCAAAGTGTCTGCCGTGGTGGTGGGGGCAGACAGGATCGTCTCCAACGGCGACATGGCCAACAAGATTGGGACCTACCAGGTTGCCATAGCAGCCCATCACCACGGGATACCGTTCTACGTGGCCGCGCCTATGAGCACTGTGGACTTCAGGTTGGAGAGCGGTAGGGACATTGTGATAGAGGAGAGGCCTAGCGAGGAGATGTGCTACACTGGAGGGGTGAGGGTGGCAGCTGAGGGCATCGGGTGTTGGAACCCCGCATTTGACGTCACTCCAGCAGAGCTTATAACGGGAGGCATTGTGACAGAGAAAGGGGTGTTCAGGCCGGGACAGCTTCCCAGGCCCCTGTGATGTGAGGGTGCCCAGGCTGCTCATTTTGTCCCCAAGTAACTTGAAAAGAATTGATTTTGAATTAATAATATTATAACAAGATCACGAAGTATAAATGAAATTGGGAGATGTAGGATTTCTAACTTCTAAGTATCAATTGTGTAAAAAAAATCAGCATGAATTTATATATCTACAAAGCCTTCATCATTTTAGCTGCTTATCTTGCTATCTTTTAAGGGCAAAATGCTTAACTGACAAGCCTTGTTTACATGTACATGTAGATCTACCCATTCTCTGCCCGCAAACAATGTTTGTGTGTATTTACAGTATTGTGCTGCGTAGTCTCGTTCCCACACTATTTTATTCTGGAATGACTATAGATAAGTCTGGGGACCTTACTCAACATGAATCAGAGAACACATCCTGAATAAACGAAATGACACACATAATTTAAAACATACATTAAATTATCAGCCTGTCGTAACTATGCTAACCGAACACATGATCAACCAAAGATAGAGTTCAGCGTTAACTATCAATTGTAGCCCCTCAAACACAAACTGGATGCCCTTATGATAGACGTGCCCTAACGTAGCCACGTGTTTGAGAGTAGGGTTGCAGGTTTGGTGCTAATCTCTTCAAAAAAATGTCCGGCCTCTCTGTGGAGAAGCCCATCCACTGGCATTAACCTGATTTCCGCGTTGCCCAGAAAACCCTCCACTCTCTGAATATAAATAACGTATAAAATTAGCGTACGTAATAACGATAGAGTACGTCAGTACGGACAGCCTGAGCACGTGCAGCATCTTGCTGCGATGCATCTATTTTCAATCGTTCGAAAGCGGATAGCACCCCCCACCCCCCAGTGATTGGATCGGCTGACAGCGATAGCAGCCAACCGGGGCCCGGGCCCAGTTTTCGCATTTGGTCCCCCCCCCCCCCCCCCCCCCCCCCCCCCCCCCCCATGAAATCCTGGATACGCCACTGTCAACAGTGGTGTGAAGTTTTCCATCCGCTCATCCTCTTCTTCTGCAGGTGAACGATTGCGATGTGGCTGTGATTTCAAATACTTTTAAAAAATAAATTAATAAATTAAAGCTCACATTCCAGATCGTTATATCAATGGGCGGCAACAGATACCGTAATATGCGAATTTACAATTAATTGATCGAAAAAAATTGCGATGGGCTGTTGTCATAGTGCTGGAAACAGACATCCGAAACCTCAATATAGCTGGTGAGCTTCACGAACTTAATATTCGCCAAGTATAGACGGAATTCTGTTGCAGGGATGCCAGGGACAAGCCCGATCCCACCAAATACATCATCTCCGGAGTGGAGGGTGGAGTGGTGGGTCGCATTCCCGGGGAGATAGCGGGAGAGCAGTTCCTAATTCAGAACTGCAAAGGCTGCACTATACTGCTCTTCGACCACTCCGCAACCGTTACCATTGACGACTGCGTTGATTGCGTGATATTTGTGGGACCGTGCAAAGGGAGGTAAGTCGACGGCGGGCATCACGTGCGCTCGTGCACTCAAATTTCCTCTTTTTTTTTTTTTTTGTTTTTTGTTGAAGTGTTTTCGTTCGTGACTCCACCGGTTGCAGCTGTGTTGTCGCTGCCCAGCAGTTCCGCGTCAGGGGATGCCGGCACTGCAAGGTGCAACTGATGTGTCCAACACAACCGATCATCGAGTCGTCTTCGGACATGGCATTCGGCTGCTTCCAGTGCAGCTACCCACAGCTCAGAGGTGGGCAGCACCTGCCACACACACACACACACACACACACACACACACACACACACACACACACCACCACACACACACACACACACACACACACACACACACACACACACACACACACACACAAAGCAACAGCTTTTGTGGCAGAGGCTCTGCCCCAGAAGCTCTTGCTTTTTTAACAATATAATTGCCCCCCACATTCGCGTATTGAGGTATATTTGGCCCATAATGGGGGCAGGTGACTGCTGCAGTCAGGCATGTAGCCATTGTGCCTCGTACAACTAGGCCTACAGGGATCAATGAGTGATGATGGTCACTATTGGGTCAGCCTGCCACCATTGGTCAAAATGGTGTCCATGTACAAAATGAAGTACACATAAGAGACAGAGGGGGGGATGGAGAGGAGGGAAAGGAGAGGAGGGGAGGGAGAGGAGGGAAAGGAGGGGAGGGGAGGGAGAGGAGGGGAGGGAGGGAGAGGAGGGAAAGGAGGGGAGGGAGGATGAGCACCTGAGCAGCAGCCAAGGCTATGACTGGAGTGCCACACCCATGACCTATGACCTTGCTTGTATGTGATACCTGGAACCAGTTTGCGATGATTTGATTGGTTAGGGTAAAGACTAATGCCCAGCATACGATTGGTTAGGATCATTCATTCAATGCATCTATATAGGAACATCTACTTGTATCTTGGCCTTAGTGATGGGCATGCACTGTCCCTAGCAATTATATAGGGCTAATTAGTGGTATTATGGCACAGAATCATTACCTAACCATTACCTAAAACTATCTAATCATTTCCTAACCATTACCTAAAACTATCTAATCATTACCTAACCATTATCTAATCATTACCTAACCATTACCTAACTACCTAATTATTACCTAACCATTACCTAATCATTACCTAATCATTCCCTAATCATTACCTAACACTACCTAATCATTACCTAAAAAGTTGCTACAAAAGGGAGGGGGTTTCAAGTGTGTGAAAGGAAGCCCCAAACCTTCCTATATCCTTGTTCAATAAATGCTACAGGATCAACCCAATCATAGAAAAGATTATAAACATGTACATATCACATAAATCACGATGTACCATTGGTGGAGTGGCAGTAATGCATAAGCATGTGGATGAACATGCCATATGGTTACTCCAATTAAAGCACATTCTTCCCCAAACAGAGCAGTTCAAGTCCGCAGACCTCAGTTTGTATGCCAATCAGTGGAGCCAGGTACACGACTTCACGACTGGGACAGATAATAGCAACTGGAGTTTGCTCCCGTTGGAGGTAACCTGGGTAATGGGGTTAGCAGTGAGCTCTAATTGGAGGTCACCAACTGGAGTGCACCTTTTAAATTCGACCTCTGTACCCAGACAGTAGCTCCTGTTAGCATATCTCAAGATGATAGGTTGGCTGGTGTAGGAGCTGTGTACACCCCAAATACCAGTATCGTTCCCTTGACAACTGGACCAAGGCAAAAACCATCTGGAGAGGTGAGAGCTACTAGGGCACTACTTGAAATACCTCTGCCCTCCCTCCCCCCCTCCCTTTGCAAATCAGATGTGTGCACATGTCATAGGGGAGCATATGTCTCCCCATCCTTCTTTCTTAATACCAGCCTCCTCTCTCTCCTCATTTATATGCCACCGTGCTGTTTATATGTCCCCTCCATCTTATTCTCCCACCTCATGCAACTATAATGAATGTGTTGAAATTTCACAGATATATAATTATCATTTTATGATAATTTTACTCATATATGTGTACTTAATTTACATCTAGTCCCTCCCTTGGTTACACCTAGTCCCCTTCCCTAGCCCTAGTCCCCCTCCCTTAGTTACATGTACACCTAGTCCCCCTCCCTTACAGTTCCTCCCATATAGGTATGCCTGGTGTGTTTCTTCCAAGCTGAGAAGATGGAAGAGAGTGTTCTGCACTTTGTACAGCAGTTAAGGCAACAGGTGTTAATATACAAACCATTAGTAGTTACAAATTATTAATTACCAATGCCGTTCATAGCTGCCTGCCTTGGTGTTAGTGCAGACAGCGGAGGCTACCCTGAAGAAGGAGGATGTAGCCAGGCTGTTTGCTGATGATACTGCATTGTCATCGAAAGCCCTGAAAGGTGTGGTGTCCAGGTCACCCTGAGGCCCCACCCCTCCCCTCTACACACCCTCAGGTCCCTGCACACCCTGAGGTCCTACCCCTCCCCTCTACACACCCTCAGGTCCCTGCACACCCTCAGGTCCTACCCCTCCCCTCTACACACCCTCAGGCCCCACCCATCACCTCTACACACCCTGAGGCCCCACCCCTCCCCTCTACACACCCTCAGGCCCCACCCATCACCTCTACACACCCTGAGGCCACACCCCTCACCTCTACACACCCTCAGGTCCCACTCCTCACCTCTGCACACCCTCAGATCCCACCCCTCCCCTCTACACACCCTCCCTCACCTCTACACATGCACTACCTCCTAATCACTACTTTGGTCCTGATTGCAGGTCACTGTGTGTTACTGGAGGTGTGTGGGGGTGGAGCTGTGAATGTTTGCCGGAGGTTTGGGGCGGAGCTAGGTGCAGATGTGTACGTGTCCCCCTCCCCTGAGCAGGCAGAGTCCGATGTCAAGGCCTTCGAGAACATGGTGGCCATGCACCTCACTATGCAGTAGGAGGAGCAGTGGAATCACTTATTGCATGGTCAACATGAATTCAAACACGTTTTGATATTTTGTGCAGGCAGTTAAGGTGTATTAATTTAATTGTTCATTAATAATTGTTGGGTGCTAATGTCATGAAATGCATTTCTGAGATGGCCACCAGAGCACCATAGCAACCCTCAATCACCAGAGCACCATAGCAACCCTCAACCACTGGAGGTCTTAGGTATTTTTGGCTTCCTGCTAATCCCCCACCTACACAACACACACCAGCTGTTGCCTTCATGCTCTGTCACAATGATATCATTGATTCCCAGCTTGCTCATGCTACCATTCCCACAAGGCCTCAAAGAAACATACATGTACTTGCCATTGGAGGCCTACATGTGTAGGAATTAAGGAGGGACCACAGTCGCCATGACTGGCCAACCATACAACTCAACTATGCTGCCATTCCTCCATCATGTGCATCAGAGGGAGGGATTACACAAGCAGGTCCCTGCCTCCCTTAGATTATCCTCTGTTTGCTTTTCCTTGCCATGGGCATCCCCAGGGAGGGGTGGGGGAGGGGGGGTCATCACTGGTTGAATCGGCTGAGAGTGGACAGCACCCCCCCCCCACACCCCCATAGTCGTATTCAGCTGTCAAATGGCACCCCCCCCCCTTCCAGAGCGCCCATGCTTGCTTCATGCTACCATGCAGTGTTTTTGTAATTACATTGTGCATCATGTGTATTGTTGTTATAATATTTTTATTGGGCAATCAGAATTTGCATTTGTTTTTTTGGTTGCAAGTAGCACAAGATATATAAAGATTTGATTAGAATAAAATTGGTGATGTAGGATTTTGTGTGCACCAATAATAAGGGATTAAAACTATCCAATTATGGAGTCTGATGGTAAGTGTCCAGATGGCATCACCACAGTGCTGTGGAGTAGGGTACCACTTGTACAGGTGCATTTGCATGAGAGGGGCTGGTGAGGTGGCAGCATATGCAGAGCAAGTCAGTGATATATGCTTATGCTATCCTTCGCTCTTCCCAGCATGTGGCCATGGAGGCCTCAGATGCATGTGGTCCCAAGGCCCATATACCTTTTTAAGATAGCTTGGTTTGTATGATTACAAACATTCAGCTACCTTATGCAAATGCTCTCTGTTGCAGTCCAGCAGGGTAATGCTGCTGCAGTTCCAGACACCATGTAGATATGCCTGACTGTGGCTGTGTGTACATAGACCATGTATGTATGTTTTTAAAAAGACACATTATATTATAATATTATAACAAAAAGCTACTCAGGTATACACATTACAGAAAACGAAATATAGAGCTACAATAAATATCTCCTAGACCTTCACTTGTCATTCTGGAGCATCAGCGTTCGAGGCTAACACCTCAGGCCAGAAACGACTTGTCCTGATGGCTAGTTTCTTGGCAACCCTTGAGAGAGCTTCTTGTGCCCCGTTATTACGAATTTATAAATATTCATAATCTGCCTGCCTGAAATTGCTAAATTTAGGTCTGCAATAATTATAAACTACGTGAAAAATCACGGGCTGATTAAATAAGGTTTTCATTCTTTTTTACCATTGTGTGTATATACAGTTTAAAATATACACCAACTCACCAAGTATCAATTAACATGTCCGCGCAACACATTCAATTATTGTTGTCACAAAGGAACGCCGGCCTGGCCTGTACGATGGGAACGACGTTGCGGCTGACAAAACATAATATTGTACTGCGAAGTACATGTACTTGATGCTATGTACATTTGTGCTAGCTCTGTCAAACCCACAAGTGTAGGCGCTAGGCCGAGTATATAAATAAGTACGCGGACGTCGTACAAATCCTCACATGTACATGTAGGATCTCACCTTTATATAGCTTCCAAGGTGGGTTTTGGGCTATTATGAACAAAACTACATGTAAGTGTTCAGCATAACTCTAACACGGAAAGTCATAGTACCAAATTCAGTACTAGGTTTCTAACTTAGGTCCTTTTCATAACCGCTATTAACATTACGTTACAATCGAAAGATACAGTGCATGCAATAAGCCTCTTATCCGAGCGAAACTGCTTGTCAAATCCAGAAGGAAAGGTTCCGCCCCTGTTCGAGTGTGGAAACGAGTGAGCGTTATCTCTGTTGCCTATGCTTTCTAAGCGTCGGCAGTTTTACTACATTGTAGGTATTCGACGGCTCTGAGCCTCTGTCCAAATTCGCTCGCTAAAGTCAAATTGATTCTACTGTACATTCAGATTGGCAAGAGTGGTGTTTTTTAATCGTATTCACAACACTTCAAATCTAACCTACTAACGAATAAATGTATACGCTATGACACGTACATGTACATGTAATGCAATGGAATCGTGCATGGCTCCCTGTTAAACGGGTGGAGCGTAACTAGATTGCACGTGATATGTTTTTTTACGAAGACAAATACGCCGGGGTAGGCCAAATTTAACCGCCGAGGCGAATACAGGTTGGCGGGAATTAGGCCTAGCAGTGTTAAGGGTAGCGCCGCTGAGCAATGGCTGCGATGGAGGAGTACATTTTAATGGCGGTTCCCGAGGAGTCTCCGGCAGGAGATACTCTGAGGTTGATAAACGACAAAACCTCAGGTATTTCGACTAACTACGTTCTCCCGCTGCCAGACGTAAAGGTAGGTTGCGTAAGAGGGCGAGTGGGTAAAAGGTTAAAAAGGTGGCTCGCTCTTAATAGATTGGCAGTCTGGATATGCTAATGAACACATCCGAAAAGCTAGTTAAGGACGATACTTTTGCTACAAGGTATAGTGTGTGTGTGTGTGTGTGTGTGTGTGGGTGTGTGTTTAATAGGAGTACATGCATAATTGCTGTTGATACTATGAGACCATCACCAAATAAGGCTGAAGAAATTCATTTCTTCCTCTGTGGGGGGTTACGTGTGTAGGGGGAATAGGATAGGAGCTCACTGGTGTGGATTTAAATGTGCCAGATTTGTACTGGTACACTAATGTTTCCCAATGATGTATCATGCTTGTACTGGTACACTAATGTTTCCCAATCTGTTCAGATAGAGTTTTGTGGCTGTGAGGGCCAAGAATGTTGTGTCTTGTCCCCTCAGTGTGGTGCAGAAGATGATGGAGTACTTGCAGAGCCTGCTTGGGTCAGAGGATCGTGAGCAGCTGCTGGTTGGACCTTCACGTGTTCCCATGGAAACGTTCATCCAAACCTTCCAATGGGATGCAGCACGTTATCCACTGCGCCTGCAGCTGGGAAGTGTATTGGAGGTCATTAACAAAGTAAGTGTGTGTGTGTGTGCACATGTGTATATATGTGTGTGTGTGTGTGTGTGTGTGTGTGTGTATGTGTGTGTGTGTGTGTGTGTGTGTGTGTGTGTGTGTGTGTGTGTGTGTGTGTGTGTGTGTGTGTGTTTGTTGGGTAGCCAGTAGGAAGGGGAGGGGAATGGGTGGAGAAGGGGAGGAAGATGGTTGGTTTTCAAAGAAGATACTTGAAGTGGCATGCCTGTAGTAGTGATGTGTTGGACAACAACCGGAAGGACTTCTTCGATATGATAGGGTCAACATAAGAGTACAGGAACCACTGCATGTAGCTCTTATGGCTTCTGCCTCCTTTGTGTATCAGTTTCTCCCACCCTTCTCCACCCATTCCCCTTCCCCACCCATATCAAAGAAGTCCTTCTGTGATGCATTGTATAGGTGGGATTTGGAGGTGGACATTTGTCAACAGATAGTCACATGCAAACATGTATACCACCAATGCAGTCCCATTGTTGATCCATCCAAAAAGATTCAAAATGCTAGCTCTCCTCCCCAGGTCATCTCCCAGACAGAGGCCACCTTCAAGCAGAAGGTAGGGGCACACAATGCCCTCGTACAGAAGGTGCAAGCCGCTGAAAAAAAATCCACGTGGGTTGCTCGGCAACCAGTAAAGTATGGTGTGTATCATGTGATGGTCAACATGATGACTACGTTAGGGGAAACCTGATGACCCGCTCTCTGGATGAACTGGTTTCAGTAGATAAGTTTGTCCTTGATTCAGAATACCTCGAAACTCTTCTGGTAGTGGTGCCGAAGTGAGGGTCCCTTTTGCTGCTGCTGCTGCTTGTTTTTTTAAATAAATTTTTATGTCTCTCTCTCTCTCTCCTTCCTTCCCAGAGCATTGTCCAAGGAGTGGTTGGGTAGCTATGAGACCCTCGCAGCCATGGTGGTGCCTCGCTCTAGTGAGGTGGTCGCAGAGGATGCTGACTTCTATCTGTACACTGTCACCCTGTTCAAGAAAGTCATCGAGGAGTTTAAGTCACAGGCTCTCTTGCATAAGTGTGTTCTCCCGTGTCTTCCCCTCACCTTCTTAACCCTATCACCCTTCCCTGCCCTTCTGCTTATCCACCCCTTCTCCTTCCCTTCCTCCCTCTACCTTCTCCTCCCTCCCTCTCCCTCTCCCTTCTCCTCCCTCCCTCTCCCTTCTCCTCCCTCTCTCGCCCTCTCCTTCCCTCCCTATCCCTTCTCCTCCCTCCCTCTCCCTTCTCCTCCCTCTCTCTCCCTCTCCTTCCCTCCCTATCCCTTCTCCTCCCTCCCTCTCCCTTCACCTCCCTCTCATTGTCTCTCCCCTTCCATCGGTAGGTTTGTTGTTAGGGACTATAAATTCTCCACCGGAGGGCAAGAGCAGGCTCTGCATGAGAGGCGTCAATTGGAGATGCAGCTCAAGAAGCTGCTGGTGGGGGATCCCCCTCGTACCTGGCCCGTGACAATGTAAACCACTCCCACACAATGTAGGGTCCCACAATCCACTGGCTGAAGGCAAACTTTAACGTGGTGTTCTCCGCGTGGATCCACCTCAAGTGTCTCAGAATACTGGTGGAGTCAGTACTGAGGTAGGTAAAGTGGGGGGGGGGGGGGTCCCAAGGTATGATGCATGGTTGAAGTTCCCCATCTACCCTCTTCTCTCCCACCCCTACTCCTCCTCCTCCCCACAGATATGGACTGTCCAACAAACTCGTGGCCATTGCAATGAAGCCACACTCCAAGACCAAGCTGAAGAGGACCTTGGACTCCATGTTTGCACACCTGGACATGAAGTTTGTCCTCTCCAAGGCCTACAAGGATGAGGAAGTGGGTGTGGCTATTTGATGGTTGTGCTTCGCACATACACACAATCACACATGCACACATACGCATACACACATACACACGTGCACTCACACATACACTCACGTACACTCACACGTACACACTCACATACACTCACACGTACACACTCACATACACTCACACGTACACACTCACATACACTCACACGTACACACTCACATACACTCACACATACACTCACACGCACACACACACATGCATACACATACATGCGCACACATACATGCACTCTCACATACACACTCACACACAGGTGGGGGGGATTGCAGGACAGCACATAGAGTCCGAATACCATCCATTTGTCATGTTTGTGGCACACATCCCATCGTCACCTTCACAACATACCACACAGCCAAGAAGGTACCATCTCTGTACTAGAATATGTGAACTGCAATGGGTGGTGTGGTTAAAAGGGCAGTGTGTATCCGCGTAGTAAACAACACAACTTACTCCTCCCCATATGCAATGTTCATGTACACAGAGGAACCTGTGTAGTCACATAGCTGACCATGCAAAAAAGTGTCCTAATTTTCCAGTCCATTTCAAAGGGTTGAATTTGGAACCAAGGCATAATACCCTTCTATATAACATTGATATAAGCTGGTTGGGTTCCATGTGTTAGTTCTAATTTGCATTGGAACTAAATTGTGTCATCACTGAGGTGAAGTGGTCATTGAATAATTACGTTGGGCTATGTATGTCATTGAATTATGATGTGCAGCACGTGGTAAGCATGTGTGTGTCATTGAATGGGTCATGTGTTGGCAATTGTACAGAGGTATGTGTGGGAGAAGTGAGTGACGGCACTTATCTTATGTCCTCTACTACCTCACATAATCATCTGTGGTGACAGCGGGGTACTTGTATATGTATGCGTAATTTATGACTGTGGTTAGCAAACTATTTATTCGTAGCAACCTGGTTACATGTATACATGTATATCCAATGCCTTTTATGTGGTTGGCATAGTTAGTTAGCTGTGCAAGGGTGTGTGTGCCTGATACATGTAGGCTGACATGACCTCTGAAGGTCTGAGCCAGCCAAGGGGATGGCTATGTTAGGGTGGTCTGCTTAATCATGTGATGTGCCTGAGCACTTGTTATTAATTTAAAATGTTATTAATATTATAACGTATTTGAACTAATGACTTCTGGTTAATTAACCATCACACTTGTGGTTAATTAACCACAGGGGAAGCAGACAGCTGCAGCAAACCTTGGACATAGTGATGGAGCAGGATGGTGGCACGTGTGTGCGGATGCCCGGGCAGGTGGCGGGAAGGCCGTTTGTGATCCAGAAGTGCAGGAATAGTACGATAGTGATCCTGGACTGTGTTGCGCGCGTGACCATACAGGAGTGTACCAACTGCAAGATATTTGTGGCTGCATGCAAGGAACGGTGAGTGGAGAGGGGGGAGGGGAGGGAGGAGAGGGGAGGGAAGGGAAGGGTGTACCAGGTGTGGTAAAGAAAGGGATAAAGGGTGAGTAGTTCATGTGTGTCTTTGTTTTCAGTGCATGTTGAGTATAGGTTTTATTTAGTTAGCACCAGATGTAGTTATCATCCTTACCCTCCCTTCCTCTCCCTTCCTCTCCCCTATTCCTCCCCTTCTTCTCCCCTCCCTTCTCCCTCCCCTTCCTCTCCCCTCCCTTCTCCCTCCCCTTCCTCTCCCCTCCCTTCTCCCTCCCCTTCCTCTCCCCTCCCTCTCCCCTCCCTCATAGTGTGCTCCTTGATGACTGTGTGGACTGTCACCTCTTCGCTGCCACCCGTCAGATGTTGGCTAGGTGGTGTGTGCACTGTGAGGCACACCTCCTGTGCTCCTCCCCTCCTCTCCTGAGGTCTTCTGTGGACATGATGTTTGGCTGTCTGCAATGCAGCTTCCCACAACTAAAAGGTATGTTACTATACGGTATGGTAATAGGGTCATGTTACTATAGGGTCATGTTACTATAGGGTCATTACTATAGGGTCATATCTCACCTCACCTTTCCTATTTCGGTTCAAACTTTTCGTATGTGTTGGTCTTCATATGAATTGGCATTTATCCATTTAACAATCTTAATGTCTATTGTCCTGAATGTCCACCCGGGGGTACAATTGGACACCCGGGTGGACAGCAAAAAAAAAAAAATTGCCGTTTGGTCACGGAAGGGACCTGGCTGCATTTAAGGGTACTGGCTTACAGAACAAGTCTTTTCAGGATCGGGCCGAGATAAGTAAGGCTTAAATCCTTTTAGTACTCGTAAAATGACCCGTGCTAGCGGACCTATCCATTACACTCCGACCGATCCGCACGAAGCGTAATGGATAGGTCCGCTAGCACGGCTCGTTCTACATGTACCGAAAGGTAAATAGCCTTGCTTATCTCGGCCCAATCCTGAAAAGACTTGTACTATAAGCCAGTACTGTTAAATGCCACTAGGTCCCTTCCGTGACCGAACGGCAATAACTTTTTTTCGTTGTCCACCCAGGTATACAATTGTACCCCCGGGTGGACATTCAGGACAATAGACATTAATGGTTGACACGATGGCAACAGTGAATAGTTGATTAGTTTGCTTATAATCTCGACTTTACAATGCTATATCATGTGATATATCATGTGACCCAGGCTGTGAGCACGGTTAGGATACTTTGCTTATTTACTGTACCAAGAAGGCTGGTAGTCGTCTTATTTATAAACCACATAGTGTGAGAACTTAAAAAGTGCACCTTTTTTGCAAAACTCCTCAAAATGTTTAATACATGTACTTGGCAGTAAGGTGATGCTATCTGGATTACATAACAGAATAACCATGTCGTTATTCTTTCTTTTAAACAAAACCCTATAGCAACACTCGTACGAAGCATACAAGCCAGATGGTCTATTGTATTTACCCATGCGCTTGAAGCAAGGAAACAGAATAGGTTGTGCACGTTTTGATGTTCAAGACGGAATGTTTTGATAACTGTTGTTACACTGTGTTACATAATCCACTTAGCAACACCTCACTTTATAATGGCTAACATGTATAAAGAATTAATTAATAAATAAAACATTTTAGGACTTAACTCCAATTTTTATAACTTAAGTTTGAAATCTTATTATTGGCATTGCTTACCCACAGGTGCATGTGTACATGGCGCAGAGTGCATAAACTATTAAATGTTTGTCGATCCCAAAGTGTGGGACAATTGTGTAATTAGAATTAGCAAGAATTTCATGCTACCCAAAAGTCCCTAGATGCCTTTATTCATCAATGTAGGACGAGACTTAAAATTCTACGCCACGTATATATTAGCACGCATAGGTAAAAATCCCTGCCAATATTTTTCCTACTAATTGTCCCAAAGTTTTAAAAAAATTGGGGTTATTGTTAATCAACTTTTTATTTTTATTTTGCAAAAGGGTGCAGTCACACTATGTGGTTTATAAAAAGATGACATCGACCTTCTTGATACAGTAATTGTCCTGTAGAACCATTTTTTTTTGTTTAACCCTTTCCTTTCCTACCAAAATGCATGTCATAAATGTATTCTAGGTATCATGGCTTCTGATTTGATACCCAACTTGTAACTGGTGTGGATCAAGTTATGGCATTGTAAAGTTGAGATTGCAATGTACAAGCAAATTAATCGATTAATTCATTGTTGCACTCTGTATCATGTTGGTTGGCGTACAAAAAATGGATAAACGGCAACTCTGTGAAGGCCACCATATGTGAAATGGCGTGCATAAGTATTCCAGAGTGGGTACCCAATCCACGTTTATTGCTTGCTACATATGATACTCTTAAACCAGTTGGACACTGAAGCCATTGTGATCCACGTGATTTAGAACACCTTTCAGGCCCTTATAGGCACCCTCACTATGTCCAGGACACCAGGACCCTTGAGGACTCCATATCACGCAGATCCCTCTGTTCCAGTGTCTAGCATTTATTAAAGCTCTTGATTATTAATATTAATTTACCATTTAGCATTACTAAGCTTTTTGGGTGCATGTACTTGATTCTTCATGTAGGACCCCACACCAGCTGGTGGGACTCCACACACACACACACACACACACACACACACACACACACACACACACATGCATCATAAAAGTGCTAATCAAACAATTAATTAATCCTGATCAATCTATATGTTCACAATGCGATGGCCTCAACTGATTAAAAAACATGGAAAGAGTATATCTAATGACTGGTCTTCATTGTTCCCCCATAATACTATCTCTCCCCCATGTCGCCCATGTTCCAGGTCACCTTGATACAGCAGGTCTCAGCATCTTCACCAACCTCTGGAGTTATGTCAGTGACACCTCAAAGGAAGACGATGAGAAGAGTACGTGGTCGCTGTGCCCCCCAGAGGTATGCCCCACCCCCTCCCTCCTCCCCTTACCACGCATGCGGTACGCCAAAACAACAGAGTACAGCATCCCTTGAGCTGCGTGGGCGTGACCTGCTCGGAGGCGTGACCATGTCATTCTCCAAGGACACCAGCCTTATCCCTCATACCACTGGGCCGCAGCAGAAACCACCAGGGGAGGTAATATGTGGGGAGGGAAACGTTTATATGATCCCTACCACCCATTCCATCCAATCATCTCATTTCCCAGGAGTGTATGGTGGCATTCTTCTGCCAGTCAGAAAACATTAGACAAAAAGCATTTCAGTTTTTGCGCCAGTTGAAGTTGCCAAGTTCAGTATGTCGGATAGGGTAGTGTAGTTGATGGTAGTGACACTTACCTACCCCACCCTCACAATCACCTCACCCACATCACCACATACCCTCACAATCACCCCACCCACATCACCACATCATCACACCCACCCCACACCTACACAATCACCACACCCACACGCATCGACACATCATCGCATCACATATCATCACACCCACACACATCCACACATCATCACATACCTACACAAATCACCACACCCACATGCATCCACACATCACCACACACCCACACATCACCACACACCCACAGGGGTCACCAATTCTGCTGGTTCAGACTTTGGAGTCCACCTTCAGACCTGAGGAGGTACGGTGGCTATCCCACCACCCACTCTTCAGCCCCCAGGGGACCTGCGTTATAGCCGAGGTGTACGGTGAGGGCAGTGTGGAGAGGTGCAGGGGCCTCCTGGCAGGTCTGGGTGTAGAGGCCTACATGTCCAAGTCACCACAACATGCTGGGGCTGATGTTGAGAGCTTCACGCAGTGCATTGCCACCAAGCTGGCTATGTTCAAACGACAGAACAAAACCAATATGGCTGACAACATGGACAGTGAGAGTATTATCAGTCAACCCATGTAGGAGAGAGGGAAGAGGAATTAGATCAATTTTTATTTGTGTTTATTTAAAACATCATAATTTTAATGACTGTCAGCGTAATCCTGGGCAGCTTGGTCGACATTCCTCATCATTGCGCTTCTCATGGCAACGGACACGTTCTTGGCGCGCGTGTGGCGTTGCATCTTGCGGTGGAACGTGTCCACCTCTTCGACGAAGGCTGGGTCCGCGGGTGCGACCGTCCGCATCTTCTCCGTCTTGTGTGCAACGAACTCGTCTATCCACGTGACGTTGAGCGGGTCTTTGTGAGGAGTTGTGTTTCCCAACTCGACTGCAAACGACAGCTGCAACAGGAGCAACGTCAACGCCGTATCACGTGAGAACTGTGGAGCAAGGCACAAGTGTTTATCGCACGGCCGCCAGATCGAGCATGGTTGTGGCTGGGTGCGCATGTGTGTGTGGTTTGGGACTTACGCCAGTTGCTGATAGGAGTTCCAATAGCGTTTCCATGTTTGGAATAGGTTTGTAGCCGCTTCCCGCCACGAATACTTCTAACGTTCTTTCATTGCGTGGACCAACCTCATACTTGAACGGGATTTCCCTGTGCGGAGAAGGCAGTACCAGTACGTCGTGCGCCGTTACGTTGCTTACCTTGTTGCAGCCATGACCAAACCGATACAGCATACATGTAACTGCAATTGTGCATGGGTGCAAGGTGCATGCACTGCATTTTTATTGACGTAACTATGGTAACATCTCACCTGTGAAAATGTCCGCAGAGGCGGTCAAGGTGATTGTGAGATGTCGGCCCTTCAACGAGCGAGAGGAGAAGTTGGGTTGTCGAGTAAGCATGTTATTGTAGCGAGGGCCTTTTTTTTTTTTCTCTACCAGTAGATTGGTT
This sequence comes from Spongilla lacustris, assembly GCA_949361645.1. Lineage (NCBI taxonomy): Eukaryota > Metazoa > Porifera > Demospongiae > Spongillida > Spongillidae > Spongilla > Spongilla lacustris. The sequence continues at coordinate 7,710,881 of OX442430.1, forward strand.
GGAATTTGTAATGCAAATAAAATTACATAGATTGCTGTAACACGTACTAAGCTAAGCTTGTTGACCCATTCCTGCGTTTGCAGTCCGTTGTCGCCATGGATCCCTCCATCGGCCAAGTCCAGTTGATGAAGCCCAACTCGGACGACTCCTCCCCCCCAAAGTTGTTCAGCTTCGACGGCGTGTACTACATGCAGGACAACACGAAGCAGATCTACGAGGAGATATGCTTCCCGCTCGTGGAGAGCGTGCTCGAAGGGTTCAACGGAACCATATTCGCGTACGGGCAGACTGGGTGCGGGAAGAGCTACACGATGATGGGCGTGGACAACGACGAGAACAGGGGCGTGATCCCGCGCGTGTTCTACCACGTCTTCGACGAGATCGCGGTGTCGGAGGCCACAAAGTTCCTCGTGCACGCCTCGTACCTTGAGATCTACAACGAGGAGATAAGGGACCTCCTCGCCCTAGGCAACAAGGTGACCAAACTCGAGCTGCACGAGCATCCCGAGAAGGGCGTCTACGTGGAGGGGCTCTCCCACCACAAGGTGTTGAACACCAGGGACCTTGAGAGGATCATGGAGTTGGGGGGCAAGAACCGCTCTGTGGGGGCCACACTCATGAACACGGAGTCGTCCCGTTCCCATTCCATCTTCACCATAGACCTGGAGATGATGGATGTGGTGGATGGGGAGGAGAAGGTGAGGGCGGGGCGACTTAATCTGGTGGACCTGGCTGGGAGCGAGAGGCAGGCAAAGACAGGAGCCACAGGTGAGGGGGAGGTAGTGGGGGTGGAGCCAAAGGGAGGGTGTGCGAGGAGGTTGTGGGGGTGGAACCACGGGCGAGGGGGAGGTAGTGGGGGTGGAGCCACGGGAGAGTGTGTGTGAGGTTGTGGGGGTGGAGCCACAAGTGAGGGGGAGGTCATGGGGTGGAGTCACAGGGGATGTCATGGGGATGGAGCCAAAGGTGAAGGGTCTCTAACCAATGCACTTTTTAAATATGAATGCTTGTGTTAATTAACCCCCATCGTCCTTATGACTGTAAACCTATTGTGAGGTGGAGTGGTGCGTTTGCTCCTCTCAAGGCTTCATTATCTAGGCTCTGGTGTAAGGTGGCCCCTCCCCCTCAGGTGATCGTTTGCGCGAGGCCACCAAGATCAACCTCTCCCTCTCCGCCCTGGGCAACGTGATATCTGCCCTAGTGGATGGCAAGTCCAAACACATCCCCTACAGGGACTCCAAGCTGACACGCCTCCTTCAGTCCTCCCTCGGGGGGAACACTAAGACGTTGATGGTGGCATGTTTGAGTCCTGCTGATAATAACTATGAAGAAACCCTGAGCACACTGCGATATGCCAACAGGTGTTGTGTGTGTGTGTGTGTGTGTGTGTGTGAGTGTGTGTGTGTGTGTGTGTGTGTGTGTGTGAGTGTGTGTGTGTGTGAGTGTGTGTGTGTGTTCATGTGTGCGTGTGTGTTTGCATGCATGCGTGTGAGCGTGTGTGTGTGCGCGTGTGTATTTTGTGTGTGTGTGTGTGATTTATAATTAGTGAGTCAGTGAATGAGTGGGAGGAGAAGAGATACGTGTAACTGTAAAGAGGTGAGGGTTGCATTAGTAATCTGTGCACACGTGATTCCACAGGGCTAAGAATATCAAGAACAAGCCGAAGATCAATGAGGACCCAAAAGATGCTCTCCTCAGACAGTACCAGGAGGAGATACAGAAACTAAAGATGATGCTCATGGGACAAGGGCAAGGGGGGCTCCCAATAGAATTGACAGGTACAGTATGGCTTTCTTCACACACTCCTGCTTCACTCATACCTCTTCTCTTTGTTCCCTCCTCCCTCCCTCCTCCCTCCTCCCTCCCTCCTCCCCTCAATCCACAGGTGCCAATACTTCAGAAAAATCGGACAAATTGCAATATCAGATTGACAAGGAAGCCATAGAGGCGGAGAAGGAAGCCATTCGTCAAGAGTACGAAGGTCGTCTGGCGGACCTGAGGTCACAGTACATGGAGGAACAGAGTGGGAGGACACGCCTCCAACAGGACCTACAGAGGGTCCAGCAGGAGTACGAGGACAGACTGGCTGAGGCCTCTGCCCAGGCGGCCGCCATGACAGCAGCCCGGGAAGGAGTTGCCATGACGGCAGCCCAAGATGGCGTTGCCGTGACGGCAGGCCCACAGACAGCGCAGGTGAGCTGATCTTCTACTGGTATGGAGGGGTTGCTGAGGGGGTGTGTCCTGTGTAGGTAGGCGATATGTTGACATCAGTGACATCACCAGCAAGGGGTCAGGTGAGAGAACAGCTGTGCATGTGTGTGAGATATGTGTGTATGCACGTCTGTGTGTACTAGTAAATGTATATACATGTGTGCATTGTGGTGTATGGGTATGTACTAATATATATTGGGGGCGTGGTCCATGCAGGAATCGTTCTCTGTTGGGACGGACACCGAAGGATTGTTCGGTCTAACGGACCAGCAGGCCACGCCCTCTGGTGTCCAGACCACACCTCTCCACGCAGGCCCTGATGCATTGCTAGGGTCTCCAACACGAGCTGAACAGTCACCCCTAGCCGCTGGTGTGCCCCCAGTGGCCCCTGTGGCCCCCGGTACCGGCAGCTCTCCTGCTCTGAATGCTGCCCCCCCTGATGACAGGGTTATCCTTAGGGAACACGAGGATGCTTTGAGAAAGCTGGAAGCCTTACAGAAGGAGATGATCGGGGGAGAGAAGGCTGGTATGTGGTATGGAATTATGAGAATGGACTTGTGGTTTGCATGAGACATGATTCTCATAACCATTCAAAATGGTCGTACCATGCTCTCATTGCATATTACTCCTCCCCCTCCTACACTCACTACTCCGCCCCCTCCCACACTCACTACTCCGCCCCCTCCCACACTCACTACTCCTCCCCCTCCCACACTCATTACTCCTCCCCCTCCCACACTCATCACACTCCCACTCCCACAGGTAACAATACTCTGAAGGCCTCGCTGAAGGAGAGGAGGCACAGAGCCAATGACAGGTCACTTCAGCTGAAAAAAGCCAACGAACAACTCATGGATGATGACGGTATCATCGAGAGGATCTTCAATTCCCTCACAGGTGAGGAAAAGGGAAAGGGAAGCCACACAAGGCCTTGATTCCCCCCCCCCTCCCCTCCCCTCCCCCCCCCCTCAGATGAGGTCAGGGTCAAGACTCAGCTGTTGGATAGGTCACATGCCAAGCTCAGGTCAGCAGAAGAAGACATCAAAGATCTGGGGGCGGAGTTTGAGCTGGAGAGACAGGACTTCCTGGATACGATACGCACCCTCCAACAGACCATCACCCTCCAGGAGCAGCTGCTGGATACAGTGGTCCCTTGCCTGCGGAGGGACTGCAACTACTTCAACATAGACAGGATCAAGAGTGAAGCTGTGTGGTGTGAGGAGGAGGGGAGGTGGGCGTTGCCTCAGCTCACAGTGAGCAAGACGAGTCTCTCCAGCCTGGCACCAGTTGATTCCAAGACGGCCCTCAGCAAGCCTTCCCCCAAGTCCTCTCGTCAGGAGGCTCCAAGCAATGGAGGGTTGGCTCCAAATGGAGTGCTCACTCCCTCCAAAACAGCAGTGGAGGACAAGTTCCTCCATCAGCTGCAGAAGGGAGACGAAGCCAACTACTTCAAGCCAAAGAGGGCCATTGAGCTCCTGGGGGGTAAGGCCCTATCGGGGCCCGGCGAGCAAGGGGTGCAGGGGGCCCAGCCTGCTCCCCTTTCGATGGCGGCCGCCATCCACGGCGTGGAGACCCAGGTCATGATGGACCCCGGCTACTCCAGGAGGCCCAGCAAGCTGCAGGCCCTGCCCATCAGCGTGGCCCCCCAGACCTCCTTGTCACCTAGGAGTGAGCAAGAGGAGCTGCTGGAGAAGATGGAGAAGAAGCTGAATGGCCGCAAGAAGCAGAGCTTGCAGCCCCTGCAGGGGGCTAGGAGACCTCCTGCCTGACTGGGGCTGTTGCCATGGCAACCCAATCACTTGAATGTTTTTTTTTTTTTTTTTGTGTTTTGTGAATGTGTACCTGTTTCTATTAACTGCAAATCTGTCTAGTGATAGTGCAACCGATTGGTCGGGTACCCAGACTGTGTATAAAGGTGAGGTGTATATAGGATTAATAAAATTATCCTTCTCTCTGATCATTCAGGTGAGATCCTAGCTCTCCCATCCCCCCCCTCCCCACACATAACACATTCACCATTTAGGTGGTAATGACATTACTAGCCATTTGAAATATAGTCATTGCAGGAGGTACACATACATGCACCATAACACCACTACCCATGGTCCAGGTGGGGAGGAGGGTGTTTGTGGTTACACAGAAGTCTCAGTAGCTTCACTTTTAAGTTCGTTTGCCATATTTCTAATAGAAGCCCGCTCCTGGTCATCCTTGAGTACCTCCAACCAGTAGTTCATGCAGCTGTCCAATGTACGGTCCAGTGTGCCCTCCACAATGGCCTCATGGAGGACAAACCTCAGGAAGGGAGCCTTTAGATACTCATACTCCATCTCCCCCAGACATTTGAGGATCCTGGTGATGCGAAGGTAGTTGTGGGAAGAGTGGTTCAGGTGGTGGAAGCGTTCCTTCCAATTATCGGACCTTTCAATTTCACCTGTTTGATGGAATATAATACTATGTACATTTAAAGGGAGGGACCCCAAAATGATGACAACAGCTGAGCTTAGTAGCCACACCCTCTTTGGCTGTGTGAAGCATGTAGCAGGCAAGACATCCTGTTTTCCTGCTTTGCAGCATACATTGGTGTGATGTATGTAATACATGTAGTTGAAATCACCCCATTTATGATAGCGTTAGTCATGTTCCCATCAACTGTTTGGTGCCTTCAAACATACACAAAGCTACACACAATCGTGGTAACCTGTTCCTTTGTCTTTGAGGAGGGAGGGAAGGAGGAGAGAGGGGTATCCACAAACCTGCTTCTTTGTCTTTCAGTTTCATTCCATAGAAGTCCAACATGAGCTCGTAAGATCTGAGTACTCTGGCATGGATGTCTGGATCAGAACAGATCCTCTGTTGGCAGCAGACATGTTCAATCATGCGGGCTCATGTATGGAGGGACCAAACCTTAGCTTCATGCAGCTGGAGCTCCTGTGCTTCACTATTTAAACCATGCTCTCTAATTGGAAATAACCTGTAGCCATGGTAACATCAAATGATTGCACTTCACCCTACACCCCCACACCTAACTAGGGAGGTACTATGTAGCCATGGTGACTAGGGGAGGCGCCTCCTTACCACTGTATGTATCCATGGTGACTTTCCAGTTTATTGTACTGCCCCCACCACCTCTCATGGATGTCGTCGATCAGGTCCCCATCAGGCCGAGATGGTATCTCATTTGCGTAGAAGCGGTAGTTATCCACCAATGAAGGGTTGTCGGCTTTCCCCTGAGAAGAGGAATGGCACGTGACGCCCCTCCCTTCCACGCAACATAACATATTAAACTCACGGGATATCCAAGTCGGTACGTTTCCGTGTCTTTTATTGAAGTCCTTGCGGAATAGTGGATCCGATTGTTTATGACAGGAGTAGCTGTGCTTCTCCAGATAAAGCCCACTACTAGTACCATTGGTGTTACAGCGCAACTCACAATATACCTCCATAGGAAGCGGAAGACACAGCGCACCACTCTCCAAAGATACACCACGCACTCGTACGAAACCTTAGGAAGACAGAATTTAACGCAACAGCTGGTCTGGATACGTGATACACACGTACATGAGAAACAGTACGTCTGACTGTACAGATCGTCCCGCCGCAGCGGGACATGACTCCACTGCAGCAACGATAAAGGTGGTCGATGCTACGCGCATGCGCAATAACGGTAATATAATTTCAGTTTTAGTTACTAAAGCTATCTACGGTTTTAATTTGTGTCTAGTGCCATTTCACTTTAAGTTCTTTTGCCATTGTTCTAATAGAAGCCCGCTTCTTGCCATCCTTGAGTACCTCCAACCAGTAGTTCATGCAGCTGTCCAATGTACGGTCCAGTGTGCCCTCCACAATGGCCTCATGGAGGACAAACCTCAGGAAGGGAGCCTTTAGATACTCATACTCCATCTCCCCCAGACATTTGAGGATCCTGGTGATGCGAAGGTAGTTGTGGGAGGAGTGGTTCAAGTGGTGGAAGCGTTCCTTCCAATTATTGGACCTTTCAATTTCACCTGTTTGGATTTCAAATTGATAACAAGATGTGTCAAAGTACATATTGAAGAGGGAGGGGCCTGACCACCAATAACAATATTTGTGTCACACCCTCTTTGGTATAAAGCATGGAGCATGCAAGGCATTTTGTTTTCTCTTAAGGTCATCTGTAGCCACACCCCCAAATCACTTTATTATACTTCAACATGGCTTGATAAAGGTCTGGGGACAAGGTTAATTTATTTCATGACCTAATCTTTGTTTGTGCTGTCAAGTGACTCCCAACCTTGTTGCTAGGGTGGCTGCCATGGTTAAGTTATAAAGACATGCCATGAGCACACACCTCATTCTATTTTTAAAAAAGTATTCCTGTGGTTGGACCACTATAAATGCAATGAGATATAATGGACTTTAGCGAGGTCATTGTAAGGCAGGAGGGGGGGAGGACCTCCCCAGTGGGGGTTAAGCCAGCTCATGATGCAGAACAAGACTAACCTGTTTCTCTGTATTTCAGTTTCATTCCATAGAAGTCCAACATGAGCTCATAAGATCTGAGTACTCTGGCATGGATGACTGGATCAGAACAGATTCTCTGAAGGAAAAAAAAAGATAACATGTAAACACACACAAGACACACACACACACACCTTTGCTTCATGTAGCTGGAGTTCTTGTGAATGATAGTTCAGCCCACGTTCCCTAATAGGAAACAGCCTGCCCTCCCCAGTGCTGAACTGAACGATTTAATGATACTTAGGTCACACATACCACTGTATGTATCCATGGTGATATTCAAGTTTCGAATACTGGCCCCACCATTCACTATGGATCTTATCGATGAAGTCACCATCAGGCTCTGAAGGGATCTCATTTGCATAGAACCGATAATTATCGTTTATGTCATGGTCATCCTCTTTTCCCTCGGGTATTATTTTAATAAATCAGATAGTAATTGCCCAAAACAGCATCCTTATGGTAACTGACTTACAGGATATCCCCTCCTGTAACGCAAAGTGTCTGACTGTGTGAAGTGGGTGGTAATTAATAAATGATGGTGGAAGGGAAGTGGCCAATACATACGTTGTAGTGCTTGCCCTTAGGGGACTCCTCTTCTCCGTCCATGTTGTCGCTGTTCTCCGACGACTCTACTGCTGGGCTAGCACTGCTGGCGCCATTTTCAGCGTCGTCCGCTGGTGGTGTCAGTTCCTGTCCGTTGCTATGCATACCAGATGCGTTGCTCGAGGGACTCGGCCTCGTACTCGCGTGATCTTGTACACTAGTACTAGTAACGCCGCAATCTTCTCCGGCTGAGGCTTCGTTGTTTTGGTCTGGAGCTGGGGTATGACTCGAGTCTTCTACGCAGCTAAGGCAGCTTTCATTGTTGGAAGACGTTTCCGCTTTAGTGCGCGCCCGCTTTGAAACATAACTGTCGTCTTCGCCATCGCTTCTTTCTTCATCCACGCTCAGGTTTCGTTTCCTTATCGAGTAGCTGTCTGTCTGCCTAGTCTTCTCCTCATCAGTTGGCGTTGACATCTTAAACAGGGCGTGGCTTGCAGTTGGAGGTCATACTAATAATAAATCTCGGCAGCGCAGCGGAGATAAATTAATTATCTCTGCATCTCGATTTCGAGGACCGGGTTTACTAAAATACTGTACGTGTATTTGATCAACATTTCTATAGATACAGAGGTTCTACTTCCCAGCTCTATCCAATATTTATTACAGATAGTATGTTTCATTCCTCTTAACCCCTCCCAAAACCAACAGTGATCGAAAGTGCAAGTAAGCAACTTTGTACCTGGTAAAGAGGTAATGATTGTAACCAAGCAACCTTATACAACAAAATGATTGCTACCACAATGAGTAGCTTAAAATGTCTGTAAGGTTATCATTGTGTAGATGCACTTATATGTTCGTTTGCCATTATTCTAATAGAAGCCCGCTCCTGGTCATCCTTGAGTACCTCCAACCAGTAGTTCATGCAGCTGTCCAATGTACGGTCCAGTGTGCCCTCCACAATGGCCTCATGGAGGACAAACCTCACGAAGGGGGCCTTTAGATACTCATACTTCATCTCCCCCAGACATTTGAGGATCCTGGTGATGCGAAGGTAGTTGTGGGAAGAGTGGTTCAGGTGGTGGAAGCGTTCCTTCCAATTATTGGCCCTTTCAATTTCACCTGTTTGGTAAACATTAATGTTTTTCCAGGAATTTAACTATGAATCTAGACTGCTTCAGGCTTCTGACATTTTTTTAGATTGAATATATTCATTACATGAATTCGGTTCACAATGTAGAGTAGTCTGGCGTAGCCAGGCCCTCAAGTGGACAGAGGTGAACAGAAACTGATTGACACAACTCCAAGCTCCAGGTCTACCTCCGTCCATGTGAGGGTCTAGCTAATCTCAGAGAAGGGTGTGTCCAAAATACTCGTGATAAGTGTAGAATGTTATCTATTAAAGTATGTGATCAGACTGCATTTAAATTATGGCACCATGCTTGTTACCATGGTGAAAGTTGCCCTACAAGTTGGAAATACTATAAGACAGGTACAAACCTGTTTCTTTGTCTTTCAGTTTCATTCCATAGAAGTCCAACATGAGCTCATAAGATTTGAGTACTCTGGCATGCATGACTCGATCAGAACAGATTCTCTGGAATGGATTATATTTGACATGGGTGTACCAGTACGTGCCCAAGGCCACCAAACCTTAGCTTCATGCAGCTGGAGCTCCTGTGCTTCACTATTTACACCACGCTCTCTAATTGGAAATAACCTGTAGCCATGGTAACCAGCATGGTCCAACATGTACACAGAACCACTTCACTATATTACATACCACTGTATGTATTCATGGTGACTTTCTAGTTTACCATAATTGCCCCGCCAGTTAAAAAGAATATTATCAATTGTGTCCCCATTAGGATAAGAAGGAATTAGGTTGGCATAAAAACGATAATTATTATGTAGAGTAAGGTCATCCTCTTTGCCCTGATAGGGAGGGAGGAAGGGATGGGAGGGGAGGGAAGGATAATTATTAATCCCAAGCAGTTGCCACTGACCGGATATCCATTTCTGTATCTCAGGACATCTTTCTTTCCACGTCCACCATCACTTACTTGCCCACCTGGCTCCTCCCCCCACACCTTCACCCAACAAGGGGAAGGGGATAATTATTAATCCCAAGCAGTTGCCACTGACCAGATGTCCATTTCTGTACCTCAGGACATCTGTCTTTCCACGTCCACCATTACG
>OX442430.1:7725327-7764414 GCA_949361645.1 Spongilla lacustris
AACCATTAATTAGAACATAATGGATGATAAGATACCTTAAGCAGAGAGGGGGAAGGAGGAGGGAGGGAGGGAAGGAGGAGGAGGGAGGGAGGGAGGGAGGGAGGGAAGGAGGGAGGGAGGGAAGGAGGGAGGGAAGGAGGGAGGGAAGGAGGGAGGGAGGAGGGAGGACAGAGGGAAGGAGGAGGGAGGGAGAAGGGAGAGAGAGAGGGAAGGAGGGAGGGAAGGAGAAGGGAGGGAGGAGGGAGAGAGAGAGGGAAGGAGGGAGGGAAGGAGGAGGGAGGGAGGGAGGGAGGAGGAGGGAGGGAAGGAGGAGGAGGGAGGGGAGGAGGGAGGGAGGGAAGGAGGAGGGAGAGAGAGGGGTATCCACAAACCTTTATCGTCCTTCAGTTTCATTCCATAGAAGTCCAACATGAGCTCATAAGATCTGAGTACTCTGGCATGTATGACTGGATCAGAACAGATTCTCTGAAGAAACAACACAAACTGTGCACACTAGTACAACTCACAACTATATGCACACAAATCATTACAAATAATTCCACAATAACTATTCAATTACACCCACCAAATTAGTTCTACTCACACAACATGCACTCACACTAGGTTCAACCCCAGTGTACATAAGCTCCACCCAGTCTGCATAAGCTCCACCCCCCACAAACCTCAGCTTCATGTCGCTGAAGCTCCTGTGAGTGTTGGTTGACTCCTCGCTCTCTAATTGGAAATAACCTGTTGCCATAGTGATTGGTGCAACAGGTCGCAGTGTTAACCCTTTACATACCACTGTATGAAGCCATGGTGATATTCCAGCCTGTCATAGTTACCCCACCACAACCTGTGGATGTTCTCAATGGTGTCCCCATCAGGAATGGACGCCATCTGATTTGAGTAGAACATGTAATTATCGTTTAAGGCGAAGTCGTCCGTTTTGTTCTATGGAAAAGAGGGTTATACCCAAATAATAATATTGCACCCACACTAACATCATCACTGCATTATCCTCAGCATCCCACTATAGCATATCCACACCCTCACAATAGCACACCATCACTATAGCACATCCACACCCTCACAACAGCACATCACTATAGCACATCCACACCCTCACAACAGCACACCATCACTATAGCACATCCACACCCTCACAACAGCACACCATCACTACACACATCCACACCCTCACAACAGCACATCACTATAGCACATCCACACCCTCACAACAGCACACCATCGCTATAGCACACATTCACTATAGCACACACCACAACCCTCACTACCACACACGGGTCCTCACTACCATACACCCTCACTACCACACCCTCACTACCACACATCCTCACTGCCACACCCTCACTACCACACACCCTCACTACCACACATCCTCACTACCACACCCTCACTACCATACACACTCACTGGGTATCCATTTCTGTATCGCAAAGTGTCTGAATTGCACCAACTGGAAGGACTGGGGATGTGTACATGTCTACGTCTGTAGGAATTCTTGAAAAATAAGAGAGAGGGTGGTAGGGAAGGAGGGAGGGTGAGAGGGATGAAGGAGAGAGCAAGGAAAGGAGAGGAGGGAGAGGGAAGGAGTGGATGTGAGGAGGGAAGGAGAGGATGTGTGGAAGGGAAGGAGAGGATGTGAGGAGGAAAGGAGAGGATGTGTGGAAGGGAAGGAGAGGATGTGAGGAGGGAAGGAGAGGATGTGAGGAAGGGAAGGAGTGGATGTGAGGAGGGAAGGAGAGGATGTGTGGAAGGGAAGGAGAGGATGTGAGGAGGAAAGGAGAGGATGTGTGGAAGGGAAGGAGAGGATGTGAGAGAAGGGGAGGAGAGGATGTGAGGAAGGGGAAGGGAAGGAGAGGATGTGAGAGAAGGAAAGGAGAGGATGTGAGGAAGGGGAGGAGAGGATGTGAGGAAGGGGAAGGGAAGGAGAGGATGTGAGAGAAGGAAAGGAGAGGATGTGAGGAAGGGGAAGGGAAGGATGTGACAGAAGGGGAGGAGAGGATGAGAGGAAGGGAAGGGAAGGAGAGGATGAGAGGAAGGGGAAGGGAAGGAGAGGATGTGAGAGAAGGAAAGGAGAGGATGTGAGGAAGGGGAAGGGAAGGATGTGACAGAAGGGGAGGAGAGGATGAGAGGAAGGGAAGGGAAGGAGAGGATGAGAGGAAGGGGAAGGGAAGGAGAGGATGTGAGGAAGGGAAGGAGAGGATGTGAGGAAGGGAAGGAGAGGATGTGAGGAAGGGAAGGAGAGGATGTGAGGAAGGGAAGGAAAGGATGTGAGAGAAGGGAAGGAGAGGATGTGAGGAAGGGAAGGAGAGGATGTGAGGAAGGGAAGGAGAGGATGTGAGGAAGGGAAGGAGAGGATGTGAGGAAGGGAAGGGAAGGAGAGGATGTGAAGAAGGGAAGGAGAGGATGTGAGAGAAGGGGAGGAGAGGATGTGAGAGAAGGGGAGGAGAGGATGTGAGGAAGGGAAGGAGAGGATGTGAGGAAGGGAAGGAGAGGATGTGAGGAAGGGAAGGGAAGGAGAGGATGTGAAGAAGGGAAGGAGAGGATGTGAGAGAAGGGGAGGAGAGGATGTGAGAGAAGGGGAGGAGAGGATGTGAGAGAAGGGGAGGAGAGGATGTGAGGAAGGGAAGGAGAGGAGGGAGAGGGAAGGGAAGGAGAGGAGGGAGAGGGAAGGGAAGAAGAGGAGGGAGAGGGAAGGGAAGGAGAGGAGGGAGAGGGAAGGGAAGGAGAGGAGGGAGAGGGAAGGGAAGGAGAGAATGTGAGGAGGGGAAGGGAAGGAGAGGATGTGAGATGAGGGAAAGGGAAGGAGAGGATGTGAGATGAGGGGAAGGAAAGGAGAGGATGTGAGGAAGGGAAGGAAAGGATGTGAGAGAAGGGAAGGAGAGGATGTGAGGAAGGGAAGGAGAGGATGTGAGGAAGGGAAGGAGAGGATGTGAGAGAAGGGAAGGAGAGGATGTGAGAGAAGCGGAGGAGAGGATGAGAGGAAGGGGAAGGGAAGGAGAGGATGTGAGGAAGGGAAGGATGTGAGGAAGAGAAGGAGAGGATGTGAGGAAGGGAAGGGAAGGAGAGGATGTGAGAGAAGGGGAGGAGAGGATGTGAGGAAGGGAAGGAGAGGAGGGAGAGGGAAGGGAAGAAGAGGAGGGAGAGGGAAGGGAAGGAGAGGAGGGAGAGGGAAGGGAAGGAGAGGATGTGAGGAGGGGAAGGGAAGGAGAGGATGTGAGATGAGGGAAAGGGAAGGAGAGGATGTGAGATGAGGGAAAGGGAAGGAGAGGATGTGAGATGAGGGGAAGGGAAGGAGAGGATGTGAGGAAGGGAAGGAGAGGATGTGAGGAAGGGAAGGAGAGGATGTGAGGAAGGGAAGGAGAGGATGTGAGGAAGGGAAGGAAAGGATGTGAGAGAAGGGAAGGAGAGGATGTGAGGAAGGGAAGGAAAGGATGTGAGAGAAGGGAAGGAGAGGATGTGAGGAAGGGAAGGAGAGGATGTGAGGAAGGGAAGGAGAGGATGTGAGAGAAGGAAAGGAGAGGATGTGAAGAAGGGAAAGAGAGGATGTGAGGAGGGGAGGGAAGGAGAGATGATGGAAAAGGTCAAAAGTTTAAAATAACCTTACCTGGTAAGAATATGAATATTTCTTTCTGTCTTGGTTGTGTGTTTCACCAGTCTTGAGGTCACTAATCTTTGTTTTATCAGCCTTGGGGTCTTCTATCTTCCCTCCATCAGTCTTGGGGCCTTCTACATTTCCTCCATCAGTCTTGAGGCCATCCACCTCCTCTACATCAGTCTTGGGGCCATCTACCTTCTCTCCATCAGTCCTAAGGCCATCTACCTCCCCTACATCAGTCCTGAGGCCTTGTACCTCCCCTCCATCAGTCTTGGGGCCTTGTACCTCCCCTCCATCAGTCCTGAGGCCTTCTACCGTCCCTCCATCAGTCTTGAGGCCATCGACCTCCCCTACATCAGTCTTGGGTTCTTCTACCTTCTCTCCATCAGTCCTGAGGCCTTCTCTCTCCCCTTCATCGGTCCTGAGGCTATCTACCTCCCCTACATCAGGCCTGAGGCCTTGTACCTCCCCTCCATCAGTCTTGGGGCCTTGTACCTCCCCTCCATCAGTCCTGAGGCCTTCTACCTTCCCTCCATCAGTCTTGAGGCCATCGACCTCCCCTCCATCAGTCTTGGGTTCTTCTACCTTCTCTCCATCAGTCCTGAGGCCACCTACCTCCCATCCATCAGTCTTGAGGCCATCGACCTCCCCTACATCAGGCCTGAGGCCTTGTACCTCCCCTCCATCAGTCTTGGGGCCTTGTACCTCCCCTCCATCAGTCCTGAGGCCTTCTACCTTCCCTCCATCAGTCTTGAGGCCATCGACCTCCCCTCCATCAGTCTTGGGTTCTTCTACCTTCTCTCCATCAGTCCTGAGGCCATCTACCTTCTCTCCATCAGTCTTGGGGCCTTCTCTCTCCTCTCCAACAGCGTCTTTTGCTTGTCCCAGTTCCTGTAGCGCAAAAAGGATGGATTGCGGAGTGAGTGAGGAAGTAATATGATGCATTATATGAACGAAGAGACAGGACCAGCTGTAGCTACGGAGTGGGTCTCCAGCCCCCCTCTCCCATCCCTCCAGTCCCTCTCTCCCATATAAATAGGGGGTGGGGGGTGCCGGCCGGCCTTACGGTACTCTGCTATGACTAAGTGAAGGCCTTAGGCTTACCTCTAATTCAATCGCATCAATGTTGTTGGAGGATCTTTTGCGTCTCTTACAACAGCAGATAGATGTCAGAGTCGAAAATAACGTGCGGTCATCGGTCATTTTCCGCGCATTTTACAGTAATGTCCGGGCAATTAAGATCTCGATTGGTCATGTTGACCGGTCAATTATTTTTAATCGTTAACAATCTACCAATGCAACGTTTATTATTCGATTATTGTTGATAGACCGCGTACCGTACCGCCGCGTGTGTTGCAACACACGCGGTGGTACGGTACGCGGTCTATCAAATAGTAATCATTATGACTATCATTACACGTGATCTTCGCGTAACGTATCGATTTTGTAGTGCCTCGTGTCATGAAGCGAATTAGATCGGAAGGGATAGAAGGCCCAGCGGCGGATCCAGGATTTCTGGAAGGGGGGGTCTAATAACTATATTCACAAGCGGGGGTGGGTACTGGAGGGGGCGTGCCCCCCCTCCCGTAACAGCTAGGGGGTCTGGGGGAGCGCTGTAAGCTCCCCCAGTGGGGCCTGGGGCGAAGCCCCAGCCGCTTTTTCACTTTTGCGTTCATTTAGCATGAAAATAAGCATACTTTGAAAGTCTATTCAATATTGATAGCTAGCAAGCGCAGTCGATTAATATAGGTCTAGAAGCCTGCGTGAGTCAACGTGGATAAGGATAGCGAATAGAAAACTCTACCAAAGCCATTGTGACCGTATTCTGGTCTAAACGACACACACGTTTTACCCCTACTTGATTTAGCTCTATACCTAGTCGGGCACGCCCTACCACCGCGTTTGGTCGGGTGACCCGACCAAACGCGGTGGTAGGGCGTGCCCGACTACTCTATACCTGTTTCCTGAGGGAAACTGTCTTGTTTTGATCGCTTACTTCTTGCTCGCACAATATTCCATCGCGCAGCAGTAATACTAATTAAACACTCCACGCTTGGAGGGCCTTGGCTTTAGACACCCCCCCGCCCATACACACAGACTTTGGGTCCAATGCTAACTCGCTAATCAGTTCACTCGCGTGCTTCGTTTTTCAACTCGTCAATCATGTAATTAATTATTCATAAGTTAATTTATTCATAACTGGTCGGGCCGAGGGGGGGGTCTTTAGACCCCTTAGACCCCCCCCCTGGATCCGCCACTGAGGCCCATTCAGAAATCTAGAAAACCATACATTACAGGCAGCAGTGGCAAAGACAAAGAAGCTAATGATGCCTCCAGTTCTGATGATGAAACCTTTTTGTTGGATGACTGGGATGACTTCACTATGATTTAATATACTCACATGTAAACATTAATGTTTTCACATCTGTATTCAAAATCATTCTCAAGCCTAAACAGTGTTACACAATCAATCATGTTTTGACCACCCATTTTAGCTAAATGTCCAGACAAATCTTACATTGACTGGACATTTGTCCGGACATTACGAAAACGTTATTTTCGACTCTGGATGTGGTGGTGATACAGAAACAGATATTTTTAATATGGCGAAAGATAGAACTAATACAGCTACAGTTTCCATTTCCCATAATTTAGCCGTTCTATCAGAGATTATATATAATCTCTGGTTCTATATAGCTGCTATTATTAATATTACTTATTAAAAATACATGATATTATATTGGATTACGTATACGTGTACATCACCGTACCGCCTGTCCATTGCAATTGATCGATCGTACGTACGTACGTATAGGCCTTTAGGGCGTAGGGGATCTCGAGGATATTGTCTGAGCATGACAACACAGCTACAGACACACCCAGTGGCGGATCCAGAATTTTTCTAGGAGGATAACCGATTAAGTGATTTGTATAACATCTGTGTCGGCTTCTCATTTTGCCTCCTAGTATAGCTGGTTATCTGTGCTTCCTTTTAATTGCCTCACACTGAAGGTCTACGAACAGTCGATTGTCATCAGCCTAGCTCTTCTAGGACAATGCATGTGCCCCAGGGGGTTTGGCCAGGAGCTGTACTTTAAACTGTCCCTGTTGACCTCTGATGGGGCAGGTGTGTGGAGTGTCCCTGTGGAAAGAGCTTGGCACACTTCTCGTACCACTTGCTATGCTAGACATGCAGTATGCAGTATACAAGGGATCAGCGGTGATATGGTGTGTTGTATTTTAATCCAATAGTACAACACAATTATTGACAACAAGCACTGAACACACGCACACAAAAAAAAGAGTACTGTTCTGTTCTTTTCTTGGGAGTGTTTGGTGATAGGAATGGACCAGGATTGAATGAGCATTAACAAGCTGTGGTAGGCCATATAGCTGAGGTAGGCCATATAGCTGTGGTAGGCCATATAGCTGTGGTTGGCCATATAGCTGAGGTAGGCCATATAGCTGAGGTAGGCCATATAGCTGTGGTAGGCCATATAGCTGAGGTAGGCCATATAGCTGTGGTAGGCCATATAGCTGAGGTAGGCCATATAGCTGTGGTAGGCCATATAGCTGAGGTTGGCCATATAGCTGTGGTAGGCCATATAGCTGAGGTAGGCCATATAGCTGAGGTAGGCCATATAGCTGTGGTTGGCCATATAGCTGAGGTAGGCCATATAGCTGAGGTAGGCCATATAGCTGTGGTAGGCCATATAGCTGAGGTAGGCCATATAGCTGTGGTAGGCCATATAGCTGAGGTAGGCCATATAGCTGTGGTAGGCCATATAGCTGAGGTAGGCCATATAGCTGTGGTAGGCCATATAGCTGTGGTTGGCCATATAGCTGAGGTAGGCCATATAGCTGAGGTAGGCCATATAGCTGAGGTAGGCCATATAGCTGTGGTTGGCCATATAGCTGAGGTAGGCCATATAGCTGTGGAATGGCTAACTGAAGGCACTCAGTGCCTCTGGTCCCCAGGCCTCATAGTTGGTTCTCCGCTGTTCTTGGTGTCCATCGGCAGTCCATCTCAGCACACTTGGGGATCACTTTCTGTGCTGATAAAACACCAGCTTTCAATGTATTTGGCAAATGTAGTGGGGGATGCAACGGTGATGTCATAGGCAGCAGAGGTATCTTGACCCCATCCACAGCCAATGTCTAGGTGTGGGCAGATAAACCAGCTTGCTGAAAGGTGTTGTACACCAGAGTGTTGTGCCAGGTTGATACTCCTTTGCATGTGACACAAGTGGTAATCCAGAGGGCCAAGTGCATGTTTGGGAAGGAGAGGGAGAAAGCATTTGGAGTTCCATTTGAACTCACTGAGGTCAAGGTGCAGTCCAAATCCTCGCTGATGCATGAGGCGGTAGTGTGGTCTTATAAGCAAGAGAACAACTGTTATGGAGAGAGGTGAACTGCACCTGCATCAAACAGCGAAGTACAGCTCTGCAAGCTTCCTTATTGACAGGGAATCTGAGGTGTTGATCACAATAACAGAATGTGAGCAAAACTTTATAATAGACAATTGAACTTACTTTTTTGCTGGGTGTTAGATGAAGACCAAAACGTAAAGATGGCACAGAAATCAAAACCCATACAATCATGCCAATTGAACTTACTTTTTTGCTGGATGTTAGACAGACTACACTGTAAAACAAAACCAAGATGGCACCGTAATAAAACCCATACAATAATAGTCAATCGCAAACTTACTTTTTTTGCTGTATGTTAGACGATCAAGATGGTGCAGAAATTAATACACTTGTAGAACAAACAGAAATTAAAACCCATACAAATAGCCACGTCAACTTACTTTTTTGCTGGATGTTAGACTGCCCCTACACAGTAGAACAAAACCAAGATTTGATAAAACCCATACAATAATAGTCAATCAACAACTTACTTTTTTGCTGGATACTTTTTTGCTGGATGTTAGACAATCAAGATGGCATCGAAACTTTTTTTGCTGGATGTTGACAGACTACACTGTAGAACAAAACTTCAAGATGGCACAGAAATTATAATCCATACAATAATAGTCAATCACAACTTACTTTTTTGCTGGGTATTGAAGAAGAAAACTTAAAGATGGCACAGAAATTTTATTAACCTCATACAATAATAGTCAATTCAACTCACTTTGTTGCTGGATGGTAGACACAACACTCTGCCCCAGACTACCTCCACACCTTGTGTGAATAGCACTAAAGACCACACCTACTGGTGTCAGCATCCATTTGATGGAGATGTGCAGGACACGAGTTCTCAATCCGAGGGCCCTCAGGTTGGTGGTGGTGATGTGCAGGTGGTGATGATGTGGAGGTGGTGGGGTGATCCTCCATAGTGACTTCCATTACATGTTCTCTCACATATGCAAGAATTCGCTAGTTACAAGTTCTGGGTTGTCAAGCGATTCAAATAGAATAACATATTCTGCCTGGGAGCTCCCTATTGTGTCCAGACATTGATGCGTTACAAAAATGAAGTAAATAAATATACGAAAAAATAAAAATAAATAAAAGTGACAAATTTGAAATCATAACAAATAAAAATTCCCCAACAGCTGAAGACAGATAATGAAAATGGATCTATGAACTTGTGTGGTCCATAACCCAAAGCATCTGGTGATCTCCCCGGAGGGACAATACACCTGTAGCCAGTGTGTGCTGCAGCTGTGTACAACACTGAAGAGAGGGGGATGTTGAGATCTCAGATCACTACACAGCACTGGCTCTCATGTAACATAAGAGAAGATGTGATCATCAGATGTAGAACAGCATAAGATGGATCAGATGGCCAACATAAGCTATCAAGAAGAGCTATCAAGAATAGCTACCGAGAGAGCTATAAGCAATGCCTTGCCTTACTACCACCTCCTTCTCCAACTCAGTGCCAACAACTTCCTTCTCAACTCCTCCAACATCCCTCTCAACACCAACATCCAACTAACTTTCTCATATGCAATTTACAATATGTATACATACATACATATTCACATTCGTTGACACACCACAAGATAATATTATACCATATACCATACCAGATTTAAAAGATATGATTTTATACCACAAATAATTATACCACAGGATATTTGGCATTATACCACAATATACACCACAGGATATTTGGTACCAATGTATACTACGATATTCCACTAGATATTATACCATACCAGATTTTAAAGATACAAGATATAAAAAACATTCTCTCTGAGAAAGTTGGTGGTATATAGGATTTGAAGGCAATGGTGGTGTAAAAAGGAAGGGAACAAGGGATCAACGATGATACGAAATTTTTTTAACAGTCCTATATTTAGCACTTTTGTAGTACGTACATCTTTCGTTGCTAAATATAGGACTTAAAAAAAAATTCATATCCTCGTTGATCCCTTGTTCCCTTCCTTTTTACACCACCATTGCCTTCAAATCCTATATACCACCAACTTTCTCAGAGAGAATGTTTTTTATATCTTGTTCCCTTCATTTTTTTTACATTGGGTTGCCTAAATATAACCAGGTACCAGTACGACATTGTGTACCTGCCCTCTAGTGCATTCATCAGAACCTGTACTTGTATGTACATTTATGTAACTCAGAAATGTGATAGACACTTGTTTGGGTGGGGGGCCATTAGTGTTAGAGAGAAAAGGATTGGCCATTTATACCAGCTGTACAGAAGTACCCACCAAAATGCTATGCATACTGATGTCCAGCTGTAGCAACACTGAACATGTCACTGCCTAGGCCTAGCAACATCATGTTTTGTGGTTTGCTTCTGACTATATGGAAGCAAACATCAAACTTATAAACTCCTGGGGTTACCTTCTTTGTGATTTTATTCAATTGCCATTGAGGATAGGTCCCCCATATATGCCTCAGACATATATGTATTATCCACTCAAGGTGGAGGGTATCATGAGGCCCAATCTCACTCATTGTCGCCTATTTTAGGCAAGTGAATCTGCTTGGACAATCATCTGATAACACACCTACCATTGAGGTCCACTGGTATAGGCCCATGCTGTTTTGTGTGATTGTAAGAGGTATCATAGAAATAGGGTTCTGAGGCAGCACTATGATGCCTTACCCCAGCTAAAATATCATTTTCTGATAATTTTATTGCATTAATAGCACGAACATCTTTTAACAATCCCCTGCTTTTGTTCTTCAAATGTTCAGTGCCTTAGCAAGTAATGCATCTGCACTAACTTTGCTAACAGCAGCATGTGCAGATCAAGTGGTAACCTTTTGTGCTAACCATGGATGGGTCTGGCAAAATGCATCATTTAACTCATCTAGCAATGTCCTATTGCTTAGAATAGCCTTTTCAAGGCCACCTTTATACTCCATTAGAACACTATGATTGGGTTCATACAGGGAATAGCTAAAATGATTTATGGAAGCATGCAGTCAATATTGAAATTTACTTACTTTGACACTGATAATACATGTAGAAGCCACATAATAATGTCGACCCCATGTCATGCGTGTGTACTATACTACGGGTGACATTAAAAGTGGCTTGAACTGTATTGCAAAGCATAACAAACATAACTGTAACAGAAATAGTGCATCTTATATCAATAATATGAATACTGTGTAGCAACACCCATTATGCAGCATGACAAAATCCAGCTGTACATGTATCACCTAGCAACACAATGTGTAAAGCACTTTTCCAGCTGCTCTAGACTAAAAGAAGCGCGCCAAACCATAATATTCCATGCACAACTCACCTTTTGGCGGTAGTTGTATTTCCGTTGTAGCGTGCTGTCTCCGTCTCACGCTTTAATACGCTTACGCTGCGCCCTTTTCGCTGAACGCGCAGCAGAAGAGTTTCTCCAATATAGACTCCTTTGTGAAGCCCGACTGGTTTATCGATTCGCCTGAATCTTTAGCCTCTTAAAAGCTCGAATCTTATCAGAATTTGGCGCCGCCTCTTATAAGCTCAGATTTGCTCTGTACATGTCACGAGCAGACGCCCGCCTTTATTCAGCATCAGCATCGTACCGAACTCGGGAGGACTCTAACTCATAGTCTCAATTTAGGACGTATTCCTCTTGTCCCTTTTTTTCTACTCTTTCGTTCCCGTGATGGCATTTTGACAACGCCATAAATGTCTAATTATACGTATGGGTATTGTCATGGGAACGCTTGTGTACTCGGACGTAATTATTGCTTCATACCAAACATGTATATCTGACATCAAGGGGCAGTCGGTAGGATTTTTCTACATTTTTTGGTGTAACTGGCGCTCTTTAAAACCTTTCCTATCTCGAGTTATACTCACCCATAAAGACGACGACGACTATGGACAAATTACGGTCTGGGAACGAGAACTACGACCTTTTTTTGTTCTCTTAAAGTAAACGGTTTGGCGACTTGAACAAAACATGAAAATGATCGTCTTTCCATTGTGGCTCGATAGCAATAAAGAGCTACACTATCCGTTTCTCGGTTCGTGAGTTATACGCGGATCGCGTTTTTTTAATTACTGATTTTAAACAGCATAATATTATACCACATAATAGAATATTATACCACAGAATATGATATACATGTATCACAAGATATTGGTTGTACATTATTGTCAAAAAAAGTATAGTAATTTTGTATACCACAAAAAAGATTTAGGTACTTCAATTGTAACGACATTTCGCGTCCTATCGCTATTAGCAGCCACGTGAAAGGTTGTGCACGCATGCGTATGCATATGTGCCACGCATTGGACGAAAAAGCTAGCTTTCAAGGTATGTAGAAGGTACGACGATGGTATGTAGAGGGTATGTTGATATTATGTAGAAGGTATGTAGAAGGTATGTAGAAGGTGTGCTGGTGGGATGTGTTGATGGTATATACAAAGCAATACTGCTATCACAATGAAGAGTTTCAATCTTGGTACATGAGGATCCACACTGCCTACCACAATCGATGAGTAAAGGTGACTGGAACACAGATGACTAAAACACAGCAAAAATTATCCTTGAGCAAACAGGTGACTTGACAACGCAGGTACCCGAACATTGGCCTGAGCATAGCTGAGTGACTGGAACAATGTGGAAATGACCACAGGTGACCGGCCAGATGAGTAGAACAGTCGATGATTCAAAGATGGGTGATTCAAACACAGGTGATTTCAAACATAGGTGATTTCAAATATGGGTGATTTCAAACATGGGTGATTTCAAACACAGGTGATTCAAACACGGGTGATTTCAAACACGGGTGATTTCAAACACAGGTGATTTCAAACATAGATGATTCAAACACGGGTGATTTCAAACACGGGTGATTTCAAACACAGGTGATTTCAAACATAGGTGATTCAAACACAGGTGATTCAAACACAAGACAGGCTTGAGCCCAGAGGTGAATGTAAACATAGGTACTTGGAACATTTACTTGATCACAGGTGACTCAACCACAAGTGATTCGAACAGCTGAATAACATAGTTGACAGGAACTTGGAAATGGACCAATGAAGTGCAGCTGCAATGGACAAATTAAATCATCACCTCACTGACGACTGTACTCGCTAAACACAAGTAATGAAGCTTCCCTGTGGCTACAGTAATCAGCTGTAGTGCAGTACTTACTGGCATTTGCTCGCTCCATTCAAAGTTGCTTGCTCTTTATCAAAGTAGGTTTGTTTAGATGCGTTTGTGGATCAGTTAGCAGACAGCTGAGTTAAGAGTGCAGCAGGTAGGAACAGAGTAGAAGACCAAATTGGAACAGCTAAAATCAAGAAGTAAGAAGCCACATCAAACACGGCACGATGAACATTGCCAATGGATGGATGTTTAGGCAATGTCATGATACGTACCAGCATGGATGACAGATGGATGATCGCCGATCTCATAATGACCGTAACAATATACAACAACCTGCCATTAAGAGAGGTGTGGATATGTGAGTGGACATATTTTTTAATGACATTGTTGCCAAGCAAACATACTGTGACTATAAAATTAAGGTGTATGTATTTTTAGCAATGATGCCATGATACGTACCAGTATGGAGACAGATAGATGATCTTCGAGATGATACGACCAACAACCTGCCATTAGGAGCATGGATATGTGAGTGAACATATTTTTAATGACATTGTTACCAAGCAAAAATACTAAACATACAGTGACTACAATAAGTATGTGCAGTGCATTACTTACTGGCATTTGCTCTCTCCATTCACCAATCAGCATTGCAAGTATGTTGCAAGCCAGAAGTGACACTGTTTCAGCAATCACACAGAAGTATGAACAGTCCAGAAGTGATGCTGTTTCAGCAATCACACAGAAGTATGAACAATCCAGAAGTGAAGCTGTTTAAGCAACCACACAGAAGTATGAACAGTCCAGAAGTGATGCTGTTTCAGCAATCACACAGAAGTATGAACAATCCAGAAGTGAAGCTGTTTAAGCAACCACACAGAAGTATGAACAGTCCAGAAGTGACACTGTTTAAGCAATCACACAGAAGTATGAACAGTCCAGAAGTGACGCTGTTTCAGCAATCACACAGAAGTATGAACAGTCCAGAAGTGACGCTGTTTAAGCAATCACACAGAAGTATGAACAGTCCAGTAGTGATGCTGTTTAAGCAATCACACAGAAGTATGAACAGTCCAGTAGTGATGCTGTTTAAGCAATCACACAGAAGTATGAACAGTCCAGTAGTGATGCTGTTTAAGCAATCACGCAGAATGAATGAATAGGCACATGTAAACTAATAATATTAAACTACTTTTTTTAAAAAACAATTATTTCTCACCTTGAGGATATTGACAGCAGAGGTAACCGACTCCAGAAAGGCAATGTTAGCCAGAACAGACGACAGAATAAGGTAGAACAGCAGGATCAGCAGGTGGCAGAGCAGCAGAGTAGAGGGGGCCAAATTGGAACAGCTACAGGAAGTAAAAAAGCCACATTAACTTTAAATATTAATATGGCACGATGAACATTGTGTTACTAAAGTGTATGTATTTTTAGCAATGATGTCATGATACGTACCAGTACATGGATGACAGATGGGACGCCGAGCCGATACTGACCAACAACCTGCCATTAGGAGACAAGCATGGAGATGTGAGTGAACATATTTTTAATGACATTGTTACCAAGCAAAAATACTAAACATACAGTGACTACAATAAGTATCTGCAGTGCATTTCTTACTGGCATTTGCTCTCTCCATTCACCAATCAGCATTGCAAGTATGTTGCAAGCCAGAAGTGACGTTGTTTCAGCAATCACACAGAAGTATGAACACTCCAGAAGTGACACTGTTTCAGCAATCACACAGAATGAATGAATAGGCCCAGAAGTGACTGTTAAGCAATCACACAGAATGAATTAACAGATATATGTAAGCATGCCAAAATACTTTTAAAACAATTGTTTCTCACCTTGAGGATATTGACAGCAGCGGTAACCGACTCCAGAAAGGCAATGTTAGCCAGAACAGACGACAGAACAAGGTAGAACACATGTGAACACACACACATGTGAACACATACACATGTGAACACACACACATGTGAACACATACACATGTGAACACACACACATGCGAACACCCAAACATGTGAACACACACACATGTGAACACACACACATGTGAACACACACATGTGAACACACACACATGTGGACACACACGTGGACACAGAAATGTGAACACAGAAATGTGAACAATGTACGTGATGGCATGACTTGGGTACCGGCTGCGTGGACAATAGGTTGCAAAGCTTAATCCCTCCCTACTTTCATGACTGTGCGTCTCTATTCATGAATGTGCACTGTACCTTGCTCCGCCTCCATTCATGCTACTTCCGTTGGCATTCCATCAAACTCGGGCACCACGTAAGAAGACTTTCAGTCACTCATTCAAAGACCCAAAGGTCAGGAGCGCGTC
The DNA here is from genome assembly GCA_949361645.1 of Spongilla lacustris. Taxonomy (NCBI): domain Eukaryota; kingdom Metazoa; phylum Porifera; class Demospongiae; order Spongillida; family Spongillidae; genus Spongilla; species Spongilla lacustris. The sequence continues at coordinate 7,740,841 of OX442430.1, forward strand.
CAAAGATGTTTTCCTGTTCCCCTCCCCGCATTAATGCAGAGCAATAAAAAGCAATAATAAATACATGTACTTTTAAAAAACTGTTATTGCGTACGTACGTACATGCGGCAACGCAAATTATTTTAATATATATATATTTTAAAGCTGGTTAACAAACCCGCCCCGCCCCCCAGCACACGTGACGCGACGGCGTTAGGCCATAGATATGAATATGGTTAGGCTGCCTAAACCTGACCTAAAGTAAGTCCAGCGGCTTCGCTTGAAAAGCGCACTAACCAATATGAGTTGCCAAGGCAGTGAGGAAACAGATAGGTTCCGTTACTTAGAACCGAGTATCATCATTTATTACCATAGCCAGTCACATAATCATTACATATGACCCACAGTCAGTGAACATTGAATCGATATCACCAGCATCATAATTGTAGTCATATATATCACCATACATACCCGTTACATGTACTTGTGCGTAGTTATTCGTGTTCATTGCAGGTTATAAGTATAATCCGAGGTATAATCAGGCTTGTCACGTGGTAGTCGGGCCACGCCTAACCAATAAAAATCGATTATACCGCGTTTACACGACGATGGTACGGTACGGAACGGCTCAGCATGGCACGGTACGGAACGTTTATCGAGCAACGTTTACACGCGTTTGTGGCTATGTGGTAGAGAATGGTTTTTAAAAAGCAATTCCGTAATTAACTACAATCATTGCCAAAAATCAAAATGGATGCCTTGTTTACAACCTTCCGTGCAATCGAGAAAAGGAGGCATCAGATGCACAAATGAAGGAGAGCGATTATTTTCTCGTAACATACGCAATATTATGGCAATGGCCATCCAATACACCTCAAATGGCCTCTGTACCGATCTTGTTGTACACCAATTGATTTTTTTCCAGTTTTCCAGTTGCACTTGCATCGATTCCTCTCCCCAAATCAGAGATATTATCTCTGCCCAAATCTTTATCACCGTTTGTTTCGTCCAATCCACCATTTTAATACTATGGAAACCAGTTCTACGCATGCTCAATTGCTATCATATCCCGATCTACCACAATCGAGCCGTGCCGTGCCGGGTAGCCCGGTTATAGCAACCGTGCTGGCTCGGCACGGTACGGCACGGTTTTGACAGGGTTTACACGTCAAATTTTAACCGAACCGTACCGTGCCGAGCCGTAGCGTATCTTGCTGGCACGGAAAAATTGTGTCGTGTAAACGGGGTATTAGACACTGAAACATTCGGGTTCTACATGTATACGCAATCAGCCAATCACGTAGACTACTCGGCTTCAGGGTGTAACTTATATTTAGTCTTGGAGCCTTCTCTACCTTTCCTCTTCGGTCTTGTAGCCTTCTCTCGTCTCTACATCTCCGTTACTCTTGTAGCCAACTTGTATCTCAATCTTGGAGCGGCCTTCTGTCTCTTCTCCATCAGTCTTGGGGCCCGGCTTCTCTCTACTATCTAACAGCCTGGTTTGCTCCTGCATGCAGTGCACAAAGGGAGCGATTGTGAAGTGAGTGAGGAACAAGGAATAGATGAACTAATAGCTAGGAGCGATGGGGCGGGGCGGGGGTGGGGCTCGGATCTGCGGTCCCTTGCCTCTCTCCCCTCCCATCTAAATGGGGGTGGGTACCGACCTTACAATCAAAGAGGATATACGTTATGCTTATGGCCTTACGTTCAGTCTTCTGCGCCTCTTACATGTACAGCAACAGTTGGATATCGTATAGCAAATGCATTTCCAATTGATGTACTTAGCGAAAAATAGTAACACTGTATGCGAAATACAAAAGGTAATACAGTTAATACAGTTCCCCATACTGATTTATAGATTGGACACGTGACCGTTTTACAGATAATTTGCATATAAAGTTTGATCATTCCATATTAAATTCCTTTAATAGATTACATCACCTAGTACCTGTACACAGCCTGCACAAATGTACTTGATCGCAAACGAGCGAAACAACACAGATGCATGCATTGGCGGATCCTTATCAAAGGAGATTAGGGTTAGGTTTGGATAAAGCATGTATGGCATGTGACTTTGAGAGGGCGTTGTTTTGTTTAATCATAGATTATATCTTTCTGATATTCCTTGGTGCTCAGTACATGTAAGAGCACAAAACAATAACAAAGAAAAAAAAAACATCAGTGACGTCATTGTGATCCGCAATTCAATGCCCCATGCATGTGACTCGATTATTAATTATCTTAATAATACCTGTGTGTTATGGACGTCGACGACGCGAGCCGCCTAAGCTTCTGGATAGTGTCGGTGCAGGGGGACCCCACACCGGAAGAATCGCTGCGGAAGGTGATGGCAAACTGCCAGGAGCTATCCGCCATCAACCCTTTCCCCGTACCTCCGGAGCTGAAGGTATCGGGCGACTCGGCGAGAAAGCTGTGATTTTTTATTTTTTGGTTACGTGAAGTGCTGTATATAATTTGCTTCCCTACAAATGCACTGGGTACCCAGGACGGTTTTTATTACCCCACCCTCAAATTTTTTGTCTCTCTTCCCACCATTCTCCTGTCCCTCCTCCCCCCTCCCCTCCCTCCTACCCCCTCCCCCTCCCCTCCGTCCTACCCCCTCTCTCCTCCCCCTCCCCTCCCTCCTACCCCCTCCTACCCCCTCCTCTCTCTCTTTCCTCTCTTCCAGATTGGTACTATGGATACATTAGTCAGCATATCTGACCAGCTCCAGAAGTTGGACCCCTTTATTGAAAAGTGAGTGTGCATGGTGAGATTGGGTCCCCACATTTACACTGGAGGAATGATGTGTGTGTGTGTGTGTGTGTGTGTGTGTGTGTGTGTGTGTGTGTGTGTGTGTGTGTGTGTGTGTGTGTGTGTGTGTGTGTGTGTGTGTGTGTGTGTGTGTGTGTGTGTGTGTGTGTGTGTGTGTGTGTGTGCAGCAATTGTATCCTCCAAATTGCTAACATAACACATGTATGGAGTGAATAGAAGAGAGGAGAGGGGAGGAGGGTGGTCACCATTTGTAGAGATGAATGGCAAGCATCACATGCCTTGCTCCTTTTCATGCCTCCCTCGGCCCCTTCTCTCTGTCCCCTCCCTTCCCTCTCCTCCCCTCCCTCTCCTCCCCTCCCTCCCCCTCACAGTGTTGTACGCAAGCTTGCCCAGTACACAGCTGAGATCATCAGAAACTCCACCCCCAAAGAGGGGGCAGCTGCTGTGGCCAGTAAGGATGATAAAGTACCGGAAGGTCTCCATGACGCCCTGCAGGTTGGCATGGGGAGCACAAGGTACACCATAGGGTCCTACCTCCAGAAGTTTCAGTGGGAGGTGGCCCGATTCCCACTCAAACAGCCGCTGCCTGTCATTGTTGATACTATCAGCAAGGTACCTTACTTGTGTATGTGTGTTAATATTTGAACGATTCTCTCCTCCTCCTCCCCCCTCCTCCTCCCCTCCTCCTCCTCCTCCCCCCTCCTCCTCCCCCCTCCTCCTCCTCCTCCCCTCCCCCCCTCCTCCTCCTCCTCCTCCCCTCCTTCCCTCCTCCTCCTCCTCCTCCCCTCCCCTCCTCCTCCCCTCCCCTCTTCTCCCTCCCCCTCCTCCTCCTCCTCCCTCTTCCTCCCCTCTTCCTCTTCCCCCTCTCCTCTTCCTCCTTCTCCCCAGCTTGTGACCCAGATAGAAGGGGATTTCAAGCAGAAGGCCTCAGCCTACAATACCATCTGTCAGAACATACAGGCATTTGAAAAGAAGGTGTCGTAAGTGGTACTACCTGAAGGACCCAGGTGTCTGGGGTGAATTCTTTCTTCCTCCCTCTCTCTCCTCTCTCCTCTCTCCTCCCTCCTCTCTCCTCCCTCCTCTCCTCCCTCCTCTCCTCCCCTCCCCTTCCCTTCTCCCTCCCCTCCCCTCCTCCCTTCCCTCCTCTCCTCCCTCCCTCTCCTCTCTCCTCCCTCTCCTCTCTCCTCCCTCTTCTCTCCTCCCTCTCCTCCCTCCTCTCCTCCCTCTCTTCCTTCCTCTCCTCCCTCCTCTCCTCCCTCCCTCTCCTCTCTCCTCCCTCTCCTCCCTCCTCTCCTCCCTCTCTTCCTTCCTCTCCTCCCTCCTCTCCTCCCTCCCCTCCTCTCTACCTACCCTCTCTCTTCTTCCCACTCTTACAGAGGCACCCTTCTGGTTCGCTCTTTGGCAGAGCTGGTACAGCCCGAGCATATTGTGCAGAACTCAGAGTACCTCCAGACCTTGCTTGTCGTGATCCCAAAGTGAGGGGCTGTAGGGGTGAGAGGTGGAGAGAATTGGTGGTGATTTAATATTTTATGATGTATTAGAGGGTACATGTGTGAGGGGAGTGGTCACTTCATTATGTATGGGGGGAGGGGGGGGGGGGGGGGGGGGAGGTCCATCTCATTATATGTGGGGCCCATTATGTATGTGTGTGGGGTCCAGTTCATTATATGGTGGGGTCCATCTCATTATATGTTGGGGTCCATCTCATATGTGGGGGTCCACCTCATTATATGTGAGGGTCCACCTCATTATATGTGGGGGTCCACCTCATTATATGTGGGGGTCCACCTCATTATATGTGAGGGTCCACCTCATTATATGTGGGGGTCCACCTCATTATATGTGGGGGTCCACCTCATTATATGTGGGGGTCCACCTCAAGGCAGGGGAACCTCCACATTACATGTAGGTGTGTGTGGGGGGAGGTCCACCTCATTATTATTCATGGCTTTCAGGAACTCGATGAGGGAGTGGATGAGTAGCTATGAGCGTATCAGTGAGATGGTGGTACCTCGCTCTTCCATCACCATCGCTGAAGATCCAGAGTTCTTCCTCGTATCTGTAACAGTTATGAAGAAGATTGTCGATGAGTTTAAGCAAAAAGCTCGGGAAAACAAGTGGGTGTGGCATGAGTAGTGGTGCATTTAGTGATGAGTGGTGGTGTGTATGGTGATGAGTGAGTGGTGTGTGTGTGGTATTGTGTGGGTGGTGTGTATGGTGATGAGTGGTGGTGTGTATGGTGATGAGTGAGTGGTGTGTGTGTGTGGTATTGTGTGGGTGGTGTGTATGGTGATGAGTGGTGGTGTGTATGGTGATGGAGTGGTGGTGTGTATGGTGATGAGTGGTGGTGTGTATTGTGTAGTGGTGTGTGTAGTGATGAGTGGAGTGGTTAGTGATACTGTAATGAGTGTGGTGTCATATTTTGATGTTTGTATGAATGATGGGAGGTGGTTGTGTGGGCAGTGTGATGTGTGTGCCTATGAAGTATGATGGGAGGTGGTTGTGTGGGCAGTGTGATGTGTGTGCCTATGAAGTATGATGGGAGGTGGTTGTGTGGGCAGTGTGATGTGTGTGCCTATGAAGTGTGATAGGAGGTGGTTGTGTGGGCAGTGTGATGTGTGTGCCTATGAAGAGGTGGTTGTGAGGGCAGTATGGTGTGTGTGCCTATGAAGTGTGATGGGAGGTGGTTGTGTGATGTGTGTGCCTATGAAGTGTGATGGGAGGTGGTTGTGTGATGTGTGTGCCTATGAAGTGTGATGGGAGGTGGTTGTGTGATGTGTGGTGGTTGTGTGATGTGTGTGCCTATGAAGTGTGATGGGAGGTGGTTGTGTGATGTGTGTGCCTATGAAGTGTGATGGGAGGTGTTTAGTGTGATGTGTGTGCCTATGAAGTGTGATGGGAGGTGTTTAGTGTGATGTGTGTGCCTATGAAGTGTGATGGGAGGTGGTTGTGTGATGTGTGTGCCTATGAAGTGTGATGGGAGGTGGTTGTGTGATGTGTGTGTCTATGATTGCGTGCACACAGATTTGTTGTTCGAGATTTCGAGTTTGACGCAAAAGGCTCAGAGAAGGAGAAGAAAGAGAAAGAAAACTTGACGACTCTGCGAAGCAAGCAGCAGGCACGTTGTGGGCGTGGCCATCATGCATACTTCTAACTTCTTGCTGTAGTGTTGCTCTTTGGTTGTGGCATACCTCACACCTCACACCCACTTGTCACCATACAGGGACCTTTGCAAGTCTGGTTGAAGGCAAACTTCAACCTGGCGTTCACTGCCTGGATCCACGTCAAGGCTCTGCGGGTCTTTGTAGAGTCTGTGCTCAGGTTAGGCCCCTCCCCCTTCCCCGCCCCGTGTCCATGCTACGTGTCCCATTCCAATTCCTGTAGGTACGGCATTCCCATCAACTACTCTTCCTTTGTGATGGTGCACAGACCCAAGGCAGAGAAGAAATTACACGACTATCTGTGCACCATATTTGGTCACGCTGACGACAGGTACCTTGAAGCAGAGGTGAGGAACGGGTTAATTTTGGAATGTGTTGCCACACAATTTGGTTGCAATTTCAACAGGCTGTCGACCTACCAGCTGGCTTGGGATTCAGCCAGAACGACTATCGCCCGTACGTGTACTTTCCTGTGAACCTGAACCTACTAGAGAAATCGTAACGCGTTAATATTATATCTATAGCCAGTTTAGCTACACATTTTGTATGTATTGTTCCGTCGCTTTGACACGTCATAGATGATACACGTGATGTCCCGTTACGGAATTTATGTCATGTGAAAAAAAGATTTAATTTTACTTCATTTGAACAGACATAACACAAGCATCAAGGTCACGTGTGTTCAGGAGTCCTGAGAATGTGAGCAATAAATAATAATGCACAGGTTATTAAACAGGGGGGGGGGGCTTACTGGAATAGTCAAGGTCCCAGCATTAATCTCATCGATCTTGTCATGGGGATTGGCGCCATCCACTGTGCATCCAACGGACTGGCAGGTGCCGAGAATCTCCTTCACCGTGCCCGACAGTTTCCTGGCAAGTGAACGGTGCTGCATCTTCTTCGCTATGCCAATGATCTGGTCTATCGTGAGGTTTCCGTTGTGCTTAACTGGAGGGAGGAACGCGACGGGGGATCACGACGCGATGGGCGTGGTTTACGGCACTCAACTGTTTTTTGTCTTCTTCCTGTCACGTGGCGGCTCCTTGAGCGCCTGTATCACCAGGGCAGAGGCGCTAGGGACAACCTCGACGGTGGCATTTCTGTTTTGGACGACGAGCCTAACCGTGACTTTGAGTCCCTTCCAGTCCTGGGTTGCCTTGGCTATGTCTTCTCCGACCTTCTTAGGAGACTGGTGGAATTTGGACGTGAAAGTTAGTGAAGTCACGCGCGGTAGTGTCTAGGACAACCCCCCCCCCCCCCGATGAACTTACCAATCCCAGTGGACCAAGCTTTGGGGCGAGTGCAGCAGTGGCGCCAACTTCGCCTCCGACAGCTCGCAAGCATACTGGGTGGAGAGGTGAAATCACGTAAATTAAACCAAATTGCCAACATCCTTGGTTGCTCCGGCAACAATATTCAGCTCACCAACAGATACTGCACTGGGATCAGGCTTTGGACCCATAACTATAACGCTTCCTATGTAAGGCAGAAGTGTGGATGAGTCTGTGACAAGACCCGACCATTTTGTACTCGTCCATTTTACGAGTACGGTGCACTTCTGCCCGCTCAACGTGGTCGTGGCAAAATACGTCTGTCTACCACCTAGCTGCACATCGTATTCCTCTACGAGTCACCCACCTGAAGAGATCTAAAGAGATCGAAACAAACAGCTTCCACGCTGCTAACAATATGGTTGGAAAAGGAAAGCGTCCAACTGAGCATGCGCAATTATATTGCGGCCCGCCCACGTGGATGAAATGGACAGTCTAATAACCGAAGACGTGATAGTACTTTTACGCAAAGACGCGGTGTGCAAGCCGTTGAGGCTGAAGCGGGGACGGTTAGTTTATTTGGTTTTGTCCCCCCCCCCCCCCCCCCCCCCCCCCCCCCCCGGCCTGGTAGCTACGTTCCTTATTTGCAGCAAGGTGAACTTGGACAAGCTAAACTTTTTCCCGGACAATGCACTGGGTAGACCGTACGGCAGCTCATTTGAAGTGCGGGGAAACCAGCTGCTCTTTAAGCCCGGCAAGGGCGCGACGCTGGAATTGTCTGAGGACGCCGCGGGAGTTGACAACCGCAGCCTTTTGTGTGACGGGAGTGCGCAGAAGCTTACGGAGCAAGATATAGCACAGATGAAGGCGGAGGGTTATACGGGCCAGGTAACGCGTACGAATACGGAGGAGGCGGGGTAATACGTAAGGATACGGAGCATGTTCACAACAGGAGTATCACATTTTCAAATTTTTTTATTTTTTAAAGGCTATAGTTGAAAGTGTGATTGAGAACAGCAAGTCGTTTTCAGAGAAGACAATATTTGCACAGGAGAAGTATATAAAGAAGAAGGAAAGTAGGTAGGAGTGGGGACTAGTTATTGTTGGAGTAAAATTAATTTTTAAAAACACCTTGCTGCAGGCATGTTGCCGTGGTTACATTTCTAAAACCGTCCACTAAGTTGCTGTGTGAAATGTATTACAGCAGAGCACCATCAAGAACCTGGTGAGGAGTTGTGTGGGTTACATGTATGTGTGTAACAGTGCGGAGGATGACATTCCAAAATTGTCCTGACACAATGTCAGGCCATTACAATATTTGACCTGACATGTTATGAAATCTTTATGTATACACATGTTATATTTAATAGCATTGATAAACATATACAATCAGTGCATTGCATGTTCTACCGCTTAAATGATGAGTGTATGTAAGGAAAGTACACAGCCCGAAATGGTTTCTAAGATTAAAGAGTGCCGTGCATAAATTAGTCATTATCAACATAGTCCCCAAGAGATGTGTCCCAATCTTCGGTGTATGCAGGCTCTCTGAAAGTGACTTCGTTATGTTGGTGAGCGAGTATTAAAATTACAACATTTCCTATAGCGGTTATCCTGACGACTGCCCCCACCCAAAAAATGGCTTGTGTTTGAACGAGCATATTGTCGTAATCTCGAGCGCTGCTGTGCACCGTTCATCAAAACCTTGTTAGAGCACCATTTCTTTCCAGAATTTTTGAAACAGGTACGCACTAGCGTTAATGATTACGACAATACGGTTGTCTAAAACACGATTTTTTTTGGTGGAGGGGGGGGGGGTTGGCTCTACTGTATCTATACATGTATAATACAGGCCTATAGGCCTCTTGTGTGATCACCACTTTCGTGTCTAGTTATTTGGATCACAAAACGTATTGAGCTCACAGCACTCCCCTATATCCCCCTAGCTGGGCGTGAGGGGTGGCCCCTCCCTCCCCACTCTCCCTGGGGCAGCACCATAAGTGCCCCCCCCCCAAATACTATTATCTCCTTCCGAATTAGCTGCAGCTGCTCTCGCTCAATAGATATTGTGCGCGGACATCATTACACGTGTTGGCCAGGACTGGTTGCAAAATTGATTGGAAAATGTCCGATGTTCGACTGTTATCTGAAACACTGTTGTGTGTATGGGCACTCCGTGTATGTGTATATGTGTATGTGTGTATGGGCAATGTGTATGTGTGTATGTGTATGTGTATGTGTATGTGTGTATATGTGTGTATGTATGTATGTATGTGTGTATGTGTATATATGTATGTATGTATGTATGCATGTATGTATGCATGTATGTATGCATGTATGTATGCATGTATGTATGCATGTATGTATGCATGTATGTATGCATGTATGTATGTGTGTATGTACGTGTGTGTGTGTATGTGTACGTGTGTTTCATGTGATCTATATCACTGTCAGTGCTAATGACACCTGTCTAAAATATAATGAGCTCCAGCGCTTTCAGTTTCAACTGTGTAGGAGATGCACTGCGCTACAAGCACCCAAAATTTTGGGTCTGAGATGGTGTGTTAAGAGGTTCTCATTTGCGAATTTGAATAACAATTTAATTAGCATGCACCGACTCTGTGGTATAGTTATTGAAGTGCATGGCCTGGGTACTCGCCATTATTGAAGTGCATGGCCTGGGTACTCGTCATTATTGAAGTGCATGGCCTGGGTACTCGTCATGTAATTGAAGTGCATGGCCTGGGTACTTGTGTTATTGAAATGCATAGCCTGGGTACTCGTGTTATTGATTGCATGGCCTGGGTACTCGTGTTGTTGAAGTGCCTGGGTACCCAGGCCATGCACTTCAACAACATCATGGGTACCCAGGCCATCACTTCAACAACATCATGGGTACTCAGGCCATCACTTCAACAACATCATGGGTACCCAGGCCATCACTTCAACAACATCATGGGTACCCAGGCCATCACTTCAACAACATCATGGGTACCCAGGCCATCACTTCAACAACATCATGGGTACCCAGGCCATCACTTCAACAACATCATGGGTACCCAGGCCATCACTTCAACAACATCATGGGTACCCAGGCCATCACTTCAACAACATCATGGGTACCCATGCACTTCAAAAACATGGCAAGTACCCAGGCCATGCACTAATTATGCACACACATCACACATCACCCCTCATACAAGACTATCCACACATTCGAATTGTGTGACAAAACCCCTATGTAATCAATGCTACCACCTTACATACTGGTTATAATATAAAACACGGTTGCTAGGTTTAATTATGCCCCTGCCCCCCGCCCCCCTCTGAGGAGGAGGCTAGTGACCAAGGTGCATAGAGTTGAAGTGGGAGGGGCAGATCCAAGGAATGAAAGCTCTTCCTTTAGTAGGAATGTATCGAAGGGGTGTGGCCATTGGGAGCTGGGGGTGTGGCAATAGGTAGTAGGGCAAAGTATTACATTTATAGACACCACCCAGCCTGGTGTTATATCCAATGCCCATGCTCCATTAGTACTGCCCCCCATGTTCCATTAGTACTGCCCCCCATGTTCCATTAGTACTGCCCCCATGTTCCATTAGTACTGCCCCCATTTTCCATTCGTACTGCCCCCATGTTCCATTAGTACTGCCCCCATGTTCCATTAGTACTGCCCCCCTTGTTCCATTAGTACTGCCCCCATGTTCCATTAGTACTGCCCCCCATGTTCCATCAGTACTGCCCCCCATGTTCCATTAGTTCCACCTGCACTATGGGGTGCACTATGGGGTATTCCACCTGCCCTATGGGGTATTCCACTTGCCCTATGGGGTATTCCACTTGCCCTATGGGGTATTTCACTTGCCCTATGGGGTATTCCACTTGCCCTATGGGGTATTCCACTTGCCCTATGGGGTATTCCACTTGCCCTATGGGGTATTCCACTTGCCCTATGGGGTATTCCACTTGCCCTATGGGGTATTCCACTTGCCCTATGGGGTATTCCACTTGCCCTATGGGGTATTCCACTTGCCCTATGGGGTATTCCACTTGCCCTATGGGGTATTCCACTTGCCCTATGGGGTATTCCACCTGCCCTATGGGGTATTCCACCTGCCCTATGGGGTATTCCACCTGCCCTATGGGGTATTTCCTCCTCTAATGCAGTTTGTTTCATGAAGTTAGGTTCTCTCTCACGCAGATCCCACAAGTAAGTCTAGACATTGTCGGGTACTGAATATTTGGGCTATTACTCTCCTCATTGTTGCGTACTGAATATTTGGGCTATTACTCTCCTCATTGTTGCGTACTGAATATTTGGGCTATTACTCTCCTCATTGTTGCGTACTGAATATTTGGGCTATTACTCTCCTCATTGTTGCGTACTGAATATTTGGGCTATTACTCTCCTCATTGTTGCGTACTGAATATTTGGGCTATTACTCTCCTCATTGTTTCTCACACATATCACAAGCTGGTCTAGACATTGTTGCATACTCCCCCAACGAATAGAAATAAAGTTTCATGTTTGAACACATGTACCTCCGTAACCATGGACGTTGTGCTGCATTGGAGTATAAAGTTTTACAGAATGTGAATATCTTAGCTAATGCTGTTTGTCATTGACACAACACACACACACACACACACACACACACACACACATCACACACTCACATACACATCACACACTCACATGCACACACACATATGCACACACACTCACATATGCACACACATCGCACACACACTCACATATGCACACACATCACATACACACTCACATATGCACACACATCACATACACACTCACATATGCACACACACTCACATATGCACACACATCGCACACACTCACATATGCACACACATCACATACACACTCACATATGCACACACATCACACACACACTCACATATGCACACACATCACATACACACTCACATATGCACACACATCACATACACACTCACATATGCACACACACTCACATATGCACACACATCACATACACACTCACATATGCACACACACTCACATATGCACACACATCACATACACACTCACATATGCACACACATCACATACACACTCACATATGCACACACACTCACATATGCACACACATCACATACACACTCACATATGCACACACATCACACACACACACTCACATATGCACACACATCACATACACACTCACATATGCACACACATCACACACACACTCACATATGCACACACACTCACATATGCACACACATCACATACACACATCACATATGCACACACATCACACACACATACACAGTTGATTTTTTGGTTTAAAATAATTAGCAGTGCACCCACCTTTGATGTGGTTAGGTACCTGACCTGGGTAGGGCTACATATCACCTTGGTGAAAGAAGATTTGAGAAGATTGATAGCTTGCAGGGGTGGGCTTCAGTTAGGGCTGGTATCAATTTGTCCTTTGAAGTGTGTCTGTCATGTGGCAGCTGTCATGTGGCAGCTGTCATGTGGTACAATGGCCCTCAGCTGTCATGTCCTACAATGGCCCTCAGCTGCTACCTTGACACTTGGTATGTTTGTGTGTCATGGTAGGACTGATGGGTGCATGTGTGTGTGTGTGTGTGTGTGTGTGTGTGTGTGTGGTGTGTGTGTTGTGTGTGTATGTGTGTGTGTTTTGTGTGTGTACATGTGTTTGTATGTGTGTGTGTTGTGTGTGTACATGTGTTTGTATGTGTGTGTATGTGTGCATGCACGAACAGTACTGTTACACATTCGGATAGTTCATTTCACAATGGAAGTTCAACTAGAAACAAATCATCAAAAATGTAGGCGCAGTTGTAAGCAAAAAATAAAATAAAAGCCTTTGTTTCATGATATGTTAGTTGCTAAGGTCGTAATGAGCCCCATTTCTAGGTAAGGGGGCATATGGCTTTGTTGTCACAGGTTCTGTGGAAATTAAACGCTTGTGTTGTACCACAGGAGATTCAAATTTCCTGTCTGTTGTGATAGTATTTCCGGGTGTGTGCCCCATGGCTTCAGCATTGTAGGTGTGTGTGCACTTTAATGATGTCATATGTGCAATTTTAAGGGGTTTTTTTTGTGAAGAGCTGTGCTGTAGCAGTTCACACACAAGTGTTATTGACTTCAAAGCTTCTTTGTTACTGTCATAACGCTGCCGCTGTAAACAGGGGCGTGGTTCCCACTGCTGCGCTTGGCCTTGAATCCTGGAACCATTGCCAATCATCCTGGCCCCTCCTCCCCCTTCTCATGGGGACTGCCTGATTAATAAGGGTGGAGTACCACAATACACATTTAAGAACACCACACAGTATCTCCATCGGCACATGTCAGGAAAGAAATGGTTCTGTAAGGGGCATTCATGGTCCTCGGTATTGGCACAGAGGTCATTGATGGGTTGGTGATGTGCTTGTGTACGGAAAGACACCCCATATGGAAGCCTGGGGAGGGGGCATCAGGCCTGGGGAGGAGGACATTCCATATGGAGGCCTGGGGAGGGGGACATTCCATATGGAGGCCTGGGGAGGGGGGGCATCCCATATGGAGGCCTGGGGAGGGGGGCATCCCATATGGAGGCCTGGGGAGGGGGGGCATCCCATATGGAGGCCTGGGGAGGGGGGCATCCCATATGGAGGCCTGGGGAGGGGGGCATCCCATATGGAGGCCTGGGGAGGGGGGGCATCCCATATGGAGGCCTGGGGAGGGGGGCATCCCATATGGAGGCCTGGGGAGGAGGACATCCCATATGGAGGCCTGGGGAAGAGGACATCCCATATGGAGGCCTGGGGTGCATTCCATTGGACAAGAGCTCAATTAACAATAGTAGCCAGGTCAGTGTTGGTGTTTGTTGCACACTGATTTGGGAACAATGATGGTTACACACACTGCATTGTTCCTGCTGCCCTACTGTCTCCCCTAATTTAGCCTAGCAGGCAACCTCTAAGCAAGGTCCCCTCCTGGCTATGGCTTCAGTGGTCAGTCCCTGTCTCCTTGGTGGTGGAGAGACAAAGGGTTTGTGGTGATACGTGACACACCTGACATCTGTTCACTTCTTGTCTATTGTTTTGGCTCTAACAATTAAAATTATGACGCTGTCACCTTGGTGTTGAAGGGCTGGGGGTGTGCCCCCAAGCTCTTTGAACACCTCCACAGCACAACACATCTAACCTCACACACTCCACACTACACACCTAACATCACACACTCCACACTACACACCTAACATCACACACTCCACACTACATATCTAACATCACACACTCCACACTACACACCTAACATCACACACTCCACACTACACACCTAACATCACACACTCCACACTACACACCTAACATCACACACTCCACACTACACACCTAACATCACACACTCCACACTACACACCTAACATCACACACTCCACACTACACATCTAACATCACACACAACACATCATTCTGTTAGGTTTTTCAAGTTATGCAATGACAAACTTGTTAATTGATAAACAAAGCACATTCTTGGCAATGGGATATCGATAATGTGATATCAGGATAGCATTGTGTGTGTATTGCATTTTCAGTTGCTTGGATGTAGGTTCTTAGACCCCTCCCCCATGTTAAGTCTCCTCCCTCCACATACATACATGAGGTCATCTTTGGTTCCCTTCACATTGAAGTCATCGTTGGGTATCCTCCACACTTGAGGTCTATCTGGTTCTGTGAACCTTCGGAGCTAGTATGTAATATTGGAGGTGGCTTGTTCAAGTGCAGTCATGGCCACCTCGATCCTTTCCCAATAGAGGCTCGCTTCTTCAATTTCCTTAATGACAGTCTCCTTCCGAAATGGTAGCCTCTAAGATTTCAACGTCAAGTTTCAGGATGATATCCTGCTTTTCTTTCAGAGTAGAAACGAAACACTCCAGAGATGTGGTACTCAGTTTCACTATCTTGGCACAACTGAGTGGTGGAAGACGCAGTGCGAATCCACCTCCTTTGTGTAGCCCCTCCCCCCACATGAGGTCATCATTGAGTCTCCTCCCCCACATGAGGTCATCATTGGGTCTCCTCCCCCACATGTGGTCATCATTGGGTCTCCTCCCCCACATGTGGTCATCATTGGGTCTCCTCCCCCCACATGAGGTCATCATTGGGTCTCCTCTCCCACATGAGGTCATCATTGGGTCTCCTCCCCCACATGAGGTCATCATTGGGTCTCCTCCCCCACATGAGGTCATCATTGGGTCTCCTCTACATATGAGGTCATCATCGGTTCCTTCCCCACACGTTGGGTCGAGGTCCTCTCCACACACATGTTGGGTCTCCTCCCCACACACATGTAAGGTCATCCTTGCCTGCTTTACTGGTATTATGTCTTACCATCGCCATGTGGCTGCATTCCTGCCCATTTTGGTTTGCAGTTAATGAAGCAAACACTTTGGCGTGTGCGTGCCAAGGTCCAGATGGTTTGTGTCTGAATAGTTCACCTATGAGGTCACAGCACTACCATGTGTACACGGGTGTCATGTGACCTCACACTACCATATGTGGCCTCACACGGGTGTCATGTGACCTCACACTATCGTATGTGGCCTCACACGGGTGTCATGTGACCTCACACTATCGTATGTGGCCTCACACGGGTGTCATGTGACGTTTGGTGTAATGGTTTCTCATTGTCTTAACAATCAACGTGACACAGTCACACACATGATCTCACATGATCCATTCCCTGTACATAGTCACCTTCGGCTGGACACAATTGCTCAGATCTTGACACAGGTCAATGCTCGTGCTGCCAGCAAACTGTTGTTGGTGGAGACATGCCAGGGACTGCTAGCTGGTGCTCTCCTGGAAAGATTGGGAGGTGGGTGTGGCTTTGGGGGACTGGTGGAGCAATTGTGGGTGTGGCTTTGGGGGACCGGTGGAGCAATTGTGGGTGTGGCTTTGGGGGGCTGGTGGAACGATTGTGGGTGTGGCTTTGGGGGGCTGGTGGAACAATTGTGGGTGTGGCTGGGAATGGGTGGAACGATTGTGGGTGTGGCTTTGAGGGTGGAGTATGAGTTTGGTGTTTCCGTTTGTGTAGGGTCTGGGAACCTGGTCCAGGTGTTCTTTGGGGACTCCCCCTCAAGGCAGGTACACTTTTGTCACGGTGTGCTTCACTGCGTGTGATTTGTGCACTTTGGATATGGCAGGTCGTTCTTGGATAACTTTGGGCACCTGAGCGAGCAGGATATGTGTCCCCTGATGATGTACCCCTTACATAAAGTTGGGTCCCTGCTTGATCCTGCAGTGATTCAAGGGTCACTGTCTGTGCAGGCCTTGTTGAAGCAGCACGAGTCCTCAGACCCTCTCCTTGGGAATGATGGTCCAGATGTGGAGGGTGTGGCCAGCAGCATAACTAAGGGCGTCATGGAAGGTGAAGGAGGCACAGCGAATGATGGCACATCTTGCTCTGAGCAACCTGACTCCAATAAGAGCCCATCTAGTAAGGATCAGGCTTCCCCGCCTCCTAAGAAGAAGCTCAGACAAGATGGGGAAGCACCGGATGGAGCAGGTGGTGATGTGGTAGTGGGGAGAGAGGAGGAAGAGGAGGAAGTGGTGAGGACAGGAGAGGAAGTCGTGGGGACAGGGGTGAGTACTCAAATTACACGTCGTCGAATTAAGCCGAGTGCAGATGCTGAGGCTGCGGTGAGTTCAATTATCATGGTTACGGTTGGTTACCATGGGATTTCAAGGGTCTTTACATCGCTTTGTGTTGACATGTAGGCCCCTGCCCCTTTGCACTGCACACATGCACAGCAGGGAAAAGATAAAATTGTTTTGTTACGTGGGTTGGGGGGGTGGGGGATCAAACTACTTGCTTGCTCCATGGTCCTTTGGGATGGGAATCTTTTACTCCCTTGGGTCTTGAGGGGTCTTGGTTGGCATCTGGTTTGTCACCTCTGTAAATGAGAGCCTCCATTAGCAGTTCAAGGATAGTACTGTGATGATGCCTCATGTGGCAAACACCTTCTCGGATATCACTATTGGCATCCAGAAGATTGTCCTGTGGTTGTGTGTGTGGAGATCGTGTTTTGTTTCCGTGGCACCAAGAGGCCTTATCCCTTCCTAGGTACCCTATCTCTCCAGCCCCCCCCCCCCCCCCCTCTCAAATTGATATCTTATAAGTATCGCATTTATAGTTTTGAGAATAGGTACATCATTCACCCGAGATGTAGTGTGAATGCATGAAACGTAACGAGCACACACACACACCTATGTGAACTTTGACTTTGTGCCCAGGACCGAATGATAATGTGGTGTATGTGTGTGTGTGTGTCTGTATGTATGTAATCTAACACAGCTTTCTTATAAGGAACAGTATTGGTGTTGATAAGCATATTGCAAGTGTGATCTTCTGGGGCAGTTTTGTAACCTTTTAGGGGAGGGCCCCGGGCTGGAAACCACACCCAATACCCCCCCCCCCCTCCATTTTAACTTCCTCCCTCCTCTGTACCGCAGAGGGACTCAAGGAGGAGACTTAGGGAAGAAGAGTACTCCAAGGCAGAAGAGCTCCTGAAGCAGAGAATGATGGATGGGTGAGTCCTGTGGGGTGATGGATGGGTGGGGTTAGTTCTGTCTCTCCAACAGGTGCAGATGGGGTGTGTGTGTGTGTTGTTTTCTGTGTATTGAGGGCTGGTACACCTTTGAAGTGATGGTATTGGCAGAAGTAGTCCCTTGAACCATTGTTCGCACATTGCACCTGGCTGGGTGTACCCATGGCTGGTTCTAAAGGGCTAAGAATGCTTTTCTCAACATTCTTTCTTACAGATTGGTGGTTGTCTGTAGATTCCATCCAGAGCCCATCCTCATGACACTCGTACACTTTGTTGCGCCATCTCGTCCCTTCGTAGTCTACTGCCCCGCCCTCGAGGTGAGCCGTCAAATTTTAACCCCTTGTGTTCTTCTGCCTGGTAATGCCCACTCTCCTCCCCAAGCCCCTGGTGAGCTGTTTCACAAGCCTGAAGGGGGCCAACTGCGCCTTCAGCATTCAGTTGTTTGAGACTTGGACCAGGAAGTACCAGGTAAGAGTGCTGTGGTGGTGCACCACCTGGCATCAATGGATACCATCTGCCACCTGTGTGTGTGCTTGCTTTGATCATTTTAGGTGCTGTAATTAGTTCAACCTTATTATTAGTATATGGTGTATGGCTTTTTATTTAGAGGGTGTTTTAATGAAATATTTATACATAATGCTACAGACCTATACATGTAGCTCTACCCAGACCCTAATAGTCATTGTAAAGATGAAGGCGACCTGATCTAGCCAGATATTGATGCACTTCTGAGATGGGATGTTAGGATATGAGTGCACATGCTAGGATATGTGTGCACATGCTAGGATATGTGTGCACATTGTTGGGAATATGTGTGCACATTGTTGGGAATATGTGTGCACATGCTAGGATATGTGTGCACATTGTTGGGAATATGTGTGCACATTGTTGGGAATATGTGTGCACATGCTAGGATATGTGTGCACATGTTAGGATATGTGTGCACATCCTGGCGGAGGCACAGAGATAATGGTCAGCTTGAGGGTGATACCAGGAGAGGTGTGGTTAATCCCTTCTTCCTCCTCATATCCTCTTTCCTGAACATGTCGGATCTCCTGTGCAATAATGTTGTGCAACGTATATTGGTACCAAGCGTTGCTCTAATTGGTGTTCCCTTTCACCCAGGTGCTTCCTTCTCGCACTCATCCTGAGATGTCGATGGATGGACAGAGCGGGTACATTCTTGTAGGAACCACTGTTAGGAAGCAGATGGTCACATGATGCAGAGTCACATGATGCAATCACATTACAGACACTGTTCCTTTTCGTTAAGAGCTTTGGTTTGTTCGTTATGGTGTCAAAATATTATTATTTTATAATGGAGGGGGTTGGTCATTACACAATGCGTTGCCAGGACACAGTGCTGGCTGTCTGGTGGTTCCCTTGGCTGCGACTAGCAGTTCTGTAATGTTATGTCACAGTAGAATCATTAATTTGCTATCCAGGCCACCTCCTCACTAACCACGCCCACCTCCCCACTATCCAGGCCACCTCCCCACTATCCAGGCCACCTCCCCACTATCCAGGCCACCTCCCCACTATCCAGGCCACCTTCCCACACTATCCAGGCCACCTCCTACTAACCACGCCCACCTCCCCTGATGTTGCATCCAGGTTGGAGCTTCATATGGTGTTGTGGCCTATCATTCTTGGCCCCAGGCCCGTGCCAGACTCTGCGCTATAGTTGTCAACAGCACAACTGATAGGCTAAGGGCCACATTTGTTTACCTCCATGGTGTTAGGGGTGGAGTGTCATATAGTCACAACTAGAACTGGGGACCTTATAGTCACAACTAGGACTGCATCAGAGCCCTTTCAAGGTATCAGACCCTTTTAATGTGATGATCTGTGCGTAGTTTGTACGACTTCTATTGACCAGTCCAACGAGGCCTTTCTCGTGATACTCTCTTGCTTTTTAGCTTCCCGCCAACCAGCAAAAGGTTGAAGTCACTCTAGACGTGCGAATTGCCAGACTAGTCGCTGCGGTGGAGTGTGGGTACTGGCACTCGTGGGTGTTGATCAGCTAGCGCTAATCGTTAATCATCCGTCCCGCTATAGCCACTTCGACAGTTAATAAATTTACGATCGGGTGTAGACGACGAATCGCACCCACGCTTGCCACGCCCAATGCCGGTCATTATTGATTTTTGGAGCAGTTTTGTATTATTGTTCTATTAGTATTTGTATGCGTTCGGACAGTCAGGTTGGATTGCTAGCATCAGCCGAGGGTGTCGGGAGGACAACTGGTAAGTTGCGAGGCCGTGGTGGGGCTAGCATTGCTATTGTTTTAAAATAAGATGGGCTGGGAAGGTCCTTCGAAACATCTACCCACCCTCACCCATACCATAGGCTGAGCCTATTGCAGCTTGTGTGGTCCGCGTGTGTCATTAAACACAGTACGGCACAAATTAATTGTATCGGGGAAGGGTACAAGTGTCGTTTTTAGAGCGTTAGAGGGGGGGGAGGGGAGAGGTGGGCTGCTAATTAGCACGTTAGCTGGATAAAATAAATATTTCAATAGAGAAGGAAGGTTGGAATGGTGTAAGAGCTATAGTCAGTAGTTACCGTGCTAACGACATTGTAATTTTATGGAGGTACAGCCAGAAAAGTGTAGTGCTCCGCCTATTGGAACATGGGGGAAGGGGGGAATTAAGACGCTTGTTCAAGTACTCAGCACCTTCCCTCTCGCCAGAACACGTGGGGACATAAGCCACAGGGAGAGTCTTTTGTCACAATGGACCGCCGGATGGTAAAGATAGCGCGCCCAAAGCGCACGAGCAGCGTACTAACCCGTACGGGCAGTTCGGACGACATAGTGGGCAGGCGGGTGAGCGAGATACCCACAGAATTTCCCGTCCTCCTCCACAACCTGGACAATACGTCTCTCGTCGAGCTAGACCTGGAAGGGGCGAAAAAGTCGTTCGGCGGCGACTCCACCATCAAGCAGCTCTGTCTGGAGACGGGCAAGGAGGTGGTAAGCGAAGGTGCACGGAGACGACTAAGCAAGAAGAAGCGACCGACTAGTCCCCAGACCATTGTACACAAGTCTGACGACGAAGTCGAGTCCTCATCCCACGCGGCAGTGAAGGTGGCGGTTTCCATGCCCGTTCCCACGACGACGACGACCTACGAGCCCATCATGCTCGAGGGCGTAGACGGGCACAGAGGCAGGATATCCACACTGAGTACGGACTCAGGACTTGGTGATGACCATACAGGTGCACAGTCGGAGCGCTACAGCACCACGAGTGCCTCCATGAACGACATACGGAGCCACCCATTGGCCATCCACAGCATGCCCAGGCACGCCACCTCGGACAGCATCTCGCTCATGAACTCGCTTGCCCATCGCCACTTGAATGACCGTCATTCCATGCTCCTGTCTGACCTGTGTGTGGTGACCGTTTCCATAGCTGCAGACCTCTACCAGGGTCAGAAGGGGCAGGGGAGTGCCCTCAAGTTTCGCTTTTCGCCTTACACACAAATAGAGTACCTCAGAGTGGCCATACTAAAGGTATCTGTGTGTACATGTGTGCATTTGTGTGTGTGTGTGTGTGTGTGTGTGTGTGTGTGTGTGTGTGTGTGTGTGTGTGTGTGTGTGTACTGTGGGGTGCGTTGGGTGCAAGTGTGGTGTCTATGGGTGCGTGTGTTAGTAGTTTGTTATATTTGAATGGCAGGTGTGCAGTGTGAATATGAGTACATGTGCATGTGATTGGGAGGGGGAGGGTCCTCTTTTTGAGTGGTTAATTATCATGTTATTTTTGCCGCCCAGCAATTCCACGAGCGGTACAGCTTACCTGTGCAGCAGCTGTCCACGCTGCACCTCTGTCACTATCTCGAGGTTAGTTGCGTCGGCATTACATGTGTTTACAGTACAGTGGACCTCTCTAAAGCGGTCACATTAGGGGGGCCAAAAATAAATAAATGACAATTGCAGACAGGTGGCTTGCAAACTTGAAACCGTTTGTACAGCAGCCACATACTCATGACTTTAGTTATGTGGTCGGTATCCAGAGGTGACCGGAACTCAGTTCCACTGTACATGTACATGTATTACATGTTCTGTCCATGTACGGGCCAGCCCGATCACGAGTAGCTGTGTAAACTGATGCACGCAGCTGCTCGCTAGCGCCAGATATTAACATTGTTCTAGGGGTTTACACAAGGCCGCATTGCTGTCATAAAGTAGGCGGCGCGTCCCGCCCACTTATCTGGCTTCTTACCACCTCACACGCATCGTGTAGTACACGGTACTGGGTACTGCTAGAACAACACGCACACACAGCACACGCTCGCACACAGCACACGCTCGCACACAGCACACGCTCGCACACAGCACACGCTCGCACACAGCACACGCTCGCACGCACACGCTCGCACACAGCACACGCTCGCACACAGCACACGCTCGCACACAGCACACGCTCGCACACAGCACACGCTCACAATGTCAGCATGTGTATAGTTCTGGGGGGGGGGGGGGGGGTTCCCTCCCCTCACTTTGGTCATGGTACATTATCCACACCTCTCTAACCAACACCTCAGAACGAAGAAGGGTGGGAGTGGCTGGAGGAGGACCAGGTCTTAGATAACTACCAGCTGCCAAATGAGGTAATGACGTTGTGTGTAGGTGCGAGTGTGTTGTGTGTTTGTACTAAGTACATGTGTCATGTGTGCATAAGACACTGAATGTGTGCACATGTTCATTCACTTCCTGCCTTCCATGCTCTCAGTTGTTTTTGTGTGAGTGGCTGTGTAGTGTGTATGTGTGTGTTGTGTGTTTGTGCATATGCACATGTGTGTGAATGTGTGCACATGTTCACTCACTTTCTTTCATTCACATGTTGTGTGTGAATGTGTGCTTCCTGTCTTGCATATTTTTCCCTTGCTCACTGTTGTGCGTGAATCTGTGTACACATCTTCCTTGCCATGCTGTTTTGTGTGTGGTGTTATGGTGGGTCCCTTTGTATCATCTGTGCTGGGTCACTTAGGAACATGCTGTCCCTTCTCCCCCCCAACCACCTCTGCTTGGCTCTGTGACCTCACACATGCCTGCTGAGCTGGGGCCTGCATGTGATTGGTTGCTACACACTGGCTTTTGTAGCTCAACTTGTCTCCTAACATCTGACCAATTAGTGATAGTGCCCAGACCCAATCTTGGCAACAGATGTTGCTTGATGTATGGAAACATGAATTGTGCTTTCACTTATTCCCATGCCCCCGGCAGCCATTGGTGTGGTGTGGGGCTTATAAGAGCAGCACACACAAACCAAGGCCATTTTTGTTTGACGTTTTTGCTGTGCAGCTGCCTGCTGCTAGGTGTGTGTATGTTGCTAGGAGAGATGTGGCGTGTTGGGATAGGAGGCAAGCCTGATGCTCTCCATTGGAAGGTTGGCTGTGTATGTGTGTGTGTGTGCTTGTGATTGTGTGTGTGCTCGTGATTGTGTGTGTGTGTGTGTGCTTGTGTGTGTGCTTGTGATTGTGTGCGTGTGCTTGTGTGTGTGTGTGCTTGTGTGTGTGTTTGTGTGTGTGTGCTCGTGTGTGCTTGTGTGTGTACTTGTGTGTGTATGCTCGTGTGTGTGTGTGCTTGTGTGTGTGCTTGTGTGTGTTTATGTGTTTGTGCATATTTGTGTGTGAGTAAGCAGGTGCGCAGTCATGGTATAGTGTGTAGGGCGGTGGGTGAGATGGATGGTATGGAAAGGATAGAGATGATGAGCTGGTATGCCTGTAGAGCTGGTATGCCTATATATATATGGCTTTTCTATCTCTTTTCTTTCCATCACTCCT
>OX442430.1:7764614-7790841 GCA_949361645.1 Spongilla lacustris
TTCTCTTGAACGACACGGTTTTGCGACATCAAACAAACACGAAATGGCTCTTTTTTGATTTTTTGTTCGATACCGACAATTAGCTAAGCCGTCCGATTGATAGGAGTCGCGTTAGAAGCGGATCCCGTTTTTTAATGACATTCATAATCGGGGTCAAATCCTATATGAGAGTTACTAACGTAACTCTCGATATGCGTGTCACACAATAAGAGATACGTGTGCATGCACATATGTCACCTTATAATTACGCATTGGATAGCTTTCCTCTCCCATCTACAAACATGCGCAATGCATGCACAATGCATCACTTAAAAATTACAAGGAATTTGTAGTGCACATGTCGAGTAGGAGTTCACTGGAAACTCTCTGTTGCACTTTATCAAAGTGGTTTACAAATTAATTCCTCTCCATTAACAAACATGCACAAGAACTTCATTATCTCTAATGCAACACTTGAAATTTGTAGTGAACATGAGTAGGATTTCACTGGAAACTCTCTGCTGTACTTTATTAAAGTGGCTTACAAATTCCTCCTGTAGGAGTACTACTGAAATGATAAAATCAGATTGATGGAATTTGTTAGAGAGAGAAGAAAATTATGATTTAGTTTTTAGTAATCAGACATGCATGTATCTTCAAGTGTAGCATCGATTGCATGGGCTTATAATAACATGTCATGCACTTGACTTTAAGATCCAAATCACGGTGGTCTATAGCATCTGTCTATTGCATCAGTCTGTATAACAATTGTCGACCAGCAAGAACTAGAGGGAGCAAATCATCATGCATTCTTCATGCTCAAATTTTGTGTGAGACGGGATTTGCGATGTAAAATACTGCTCGAGCTGCGATTTCTTAATTTGGCTGTTAAAATTGTCTTTTCTAGTTGGCACTAAGACTTCGGCATTTTCCATTTGATCTTTGTGATGCCGTTCAATGTGTCTAGAAAGAGTGAAGTGTTCCCTGGAGAACGGCTTGTGGCAATAATCACACAAACCTTTATCTGCATGCGTACCCTTTCTCCTTCCATGCATGCATGGACCTCTAAATGAGACCTGTCATGACAGCTAGCGGATGTGTTCGTGCTACTGCTAAACCTTCGCAAAGGAGCAAATTCCTAGGAATTGTATTCCCACAGTTTCTGGTTTGAATCAGGTTTGAGCCGCTGAGCAGATGGTATAGGAATTGTTGAAACCGCCGGAGATAAGTTATCCGCTACGTTACTCGCGACATCGTAACGTTACGTAATAATTGATTGACATTTTTAAACTTATAACTTCCAATAATTTGACCTGCCAGGCCGGTGTCATAAGGTGTACGGTCCAGGGCAATGTTCAGTCCGGGGGACCGTATACCCTTAGGGAATATGGTCCCTCCCCGGACCCAACTCCCTAGGGAACACGGTCCGTCTAAAATATTGTACATCCAGGGAATACAGTCCGGGGGAGGGAGGTTTGATTTTGATTGAAACAATGTACCTCATCTATACCACATTGATACCCCACTTAAACCCCATCTGTACCCCACTTATACCCCCTTTAATTTGATACCCCATCAAAAAAAATTCATTAATCCGGATCGATATCAGGGACTATTTTCGCTTGGGTTAATTTCACTGGGCAACAGCAAAAAAGATAAAGGGCGCCGAAGGCGCGCGCGCAAGACGATTGGAGGGAGTGGCCCCCCCTACTCCCCCCCCCCCCCCCCCCCCCCCCCCCCCCTTTAAGGAGTGAAGCTCCGCCTACGCAGGCAAGCTTTGGCATGCATAACGGTTACAGTCAATTAAAATTTTTAAAAATGCTCTGCTTTTTGAAACACATTACATTGGGCACATCACGCTTACCGAACTGCATGGTCGTAAACTCTATGGAATGTATCAAGTTGGCGACCTGCGATCACCTTTTCGAACCAAAGGTGCCAGCCCTTACGTGCATGCGCGCGCGCGGTATACCGGTATACATGATGTATTACGGTCCCGGGGGGGGGGGGGGGGGGGGGGGGGGGGGTTGGGGGGGAAACTGTATTCCCTAGGGAATTGAGTCCGGTTAATTGATTTTGTACACCCAGGGAACTCGGTCCGGGGGACCGTATTCCCTAGGGATTTGGGTCCGGGGGCCGTATACCCTATTTGACACTGGCCTGTCAGGCCGGACTGGCAGGTCGGCCGTCCTCAGGTCGGACTTTTAGCCGGCCTACGGCAGCCCTGGTTAGGCATAACAAAGTGATGCAGACGGGTGAACTGAATCACATTGCAATTCAGAAAGCTCTAGTTCATATGCGCCATGAATGTTGACGTCCAAAGAGTTAATGTAGTGCTTGCTCACGTGAATGGAAATTTATGACTATTATTATATAAAGGATGGACTTACTGAAAGCATATATCATGCAGATCCGTCGAAAACGGAGATGCGCAATCGATCCCCTCTTTTTACTGTTGCCACGGTGCTAATATTTACTTCGTCGCTAATTGCGGTACATGCATTTGATGAGCAGTCGGACGAGATTCTACTTGAAAGTATCGACGATGCAGTTAGAAGACAAGCCATAGATGAAGCCGTCGCAGAAACGCAGCTGTACATACAATCAATGGACGAGGCAAGCGCAATAGCGGCGGCCAACCTTCAATCAAAGACCCAGATGGAGGGAGCGGAACGAGTGCTTTTCAAACTGTTTAAAATTCCATCAAAAAAAGCCATCAAACAAGGGAGAGCACGCATCGCTTTCGAAGAAATGATTCGCCGTGCGGATATAAAGTTGCTAAAACTGAAAAGTGCTTCCGAAGAGGACGTGCACGACGAAGTGGGAAGTATTCTGACGTCTTCTGAGTTAACGGAACTATTCCAAGTGAGCGGTTGCGCAGCATTGCTAACTCCTCCTCCCTGTTCATCCTCGACAATTAATACGTACCGTACCGTTGACGGCACGTGCAACAATCTTAAAAATCCTCTATGGGGCGCAGCAACTACAGCTTTCAGGCGAATTCTTGATCCGTATTACGAAGACGGCATTAGCACAATACGAGGGTATCTTCAGAACTACGGCGACAATGCACTACCGTTCGATTCTTCCGTCCCCAGTCCGCGCATAGTCAGTACCAGCATAGTGATCGATCAAAACCTGGACGAAACAAGCGCTTCGCACATGGTGATGCAGTTCGGACAGTTTCTGGATCACGATATCACAATAGCACCTACCTTACCTGAAACATGCGCCCAGTGTAAGAAAACCGACTTTTGCTTACCCATTCTTGTTCCCGCCTCCGACGAACAGTTTGGAGGGCAGTGCCTCTCCTTCATCCGCACAGTCCCCGCGTGCACCAACTCCGGATTACCCAGGCAGCAGATCAACGACATCACCTCTTTCATCGACGGTTCCATGATATACGGATCAGATACAACTCTGGCATCTCAGCTTCGCGATACGCACGGAGGATTACTTAAGGTTGGTGCGTCCATCCCTCCCGGAGCAAAACCAAGTCTGCCTTTGGATCCGTCCCCGTTTGCGTGTCCAGGATGCTTTCTTGCGGGAGACATAAGAGTGAACGAGCAAATCGGCATCACTACTTTGCAGACCATCTTTATGCGTGAACATAATCGCGTCGCTACGGAGCTCGCAAAGAACAATAAGAAATGGAACGATGAAAAGCTTTATCAAGAAGCGCGAAAGATTGTTGGCGCAGAAATTCAACGAATTGTTTATTACGAATATCTTCCAGCTGTAATGGGTACGAATAATTTCGAAAAGTTTATAGGGCAATACACGGGATACAACGAACTCATCAATCCTTCTATCCCCACCGAGTTTTCCACCGCAGCGTTCAGGTTCGGGCACAGCCAGGTACGACCATCATATACCCTCCTTGATAATAACTACATTACAACCGGAGCAATAACACTCGTAAACGCCTTTAACAATCCATCAATGTATACGGTCGCGCAAGGTACCGATCAAATCCTTCGTGGAATGCTGACAACCAACTCTCGTCGTACGGACGAATTCCTGGTTTTCACATTAACGAACGAACTGTTTAAGAGTAACCCGTCACCAGGAACAGACCTAGCGTCCCTGAATATCCAACGTGGTAGAGATCACGGCCTTCCACCATACTCTGCGGTTCAAAAATACTGCCAGGGAAAAACCGGGATAACGCCCACGTTTAAAAATGGCTTCACGTTTACACGCGCAAATCAAATTTATGGTGGTTCTCTAGAAACGGCCGATCTGTGGCCAATGGGCCTCGCCGAGACTCCGATCACCGGGTCCCTCATCGGCCCGACGTTTACTTGCCTGTTTGCAGACACCTTCAGAGCATTGAGAGATGGCGATAGGTTTTACTTCGAGAAAGCGAGCGTGTTCACTGCTTCTCAGCTGACTCAAATAAGGAAGGCTACGCTGTCGAGGATCATATGTGATAACGCTGATAACATAAATGAGATCGAACCCAACGCATTCCTGATCAGCGGTGCGCGCACTAAGTGCAGCAATTTAGCCAAGGTTGACATCGGCGCTTGGAAGGAGTGCGGATCCAAGTTACGAAACCATCATTAATACGTGCATCAACCAGCGTCTGCATGCACGTATAACTCAGTTTTTAGCAGTGTATAGCATTAGTCAGTCAGTAGTGATTAGACTGATGTATAATTAAGCCGCTATGTAGCTGTGTGAACTTACTGCATGAATCAGTTTTTAAACGTTTTTCAGATTTTCCAATGATATGTAGATGGAAGAGGATCAAGACCCAATGCATTTAATTGATCCGGGTAAAAAGGGATCCTACCAGATCACATCTCGTTGCAAAAATGGATGCATGCATGGCTCCAAAAAGTGATCCGGGTACAAATTCTCTTCGATGAAAGTTTATTTTTAAATGAATCCATGACGTATATATGCAGATCAAATCTACTAATGCAGCGCCATTTCACCAGTTAATACGTCATTAAGTGCGCTTCGCTCTTATCCGGATCACTTTTTGCTGCCAAAACGTATACTTGTGTGGTATGCCCAGATGACCTGCATATACATGTATTTAAAATAGCAGTGGTGGATCGGGGGGGGGGGGGGGGGACGGAGGGGAAGGGGGTGGAGTCTTTGGGTCTAAACAGACCAGTTATGAATAGATTTACTTACGAGTAAATAATGACATAATTTATATTGACGCGTTCAATGAGTAGAACGCAAGTAAATTTGTTAGTCAGCGTTCCATATTCATGCACCTAACGTTTTCAGAGAAGGGGGTCTTTATGGTCAATAGCCAAGACTCTCCAAGTAACGAAAATTAAGTTTGCATGCATGAGGGATTAATTAGCATTACTGCGCGCGCGATCGAATGGTGCATGTGAGCAGAAAGCTTAAGTTAGCGATCAAATGTTGTGAATGGGATGGGATATCAGATTCTTTTACTCAGGAAACAGGTCAGTATAGTTAAATAGATACTCTCAAGTGCGAAGCCCTGTCTATATATAGGTACTTTAATAATTTAATAAAGCTAGAACTTTTATGCACAGCCTAAAAGAGCAAATTGAATGCATCAAAAATATGCTTTTGCCACGGAAAACAGGTTACTATTTCAAAAGTTATAACGTTTCAAACATTGCATCGCGGGTAACTAACAATGTACGCACCACCCTATAAAAAAACTGTGACCGCCTTACTTCTCCATGCAGCACTGTAAAAGTATTCAAGATAATGATGCCATATTATACAACATAGGTACTCTTTATAAGGTTCACAGGGTCAAATACACATTATTCCAATATGTAATATGCAGCAATCTTCTTAATAGTCCTTCACAAGTATTCTGTATAGTAATTGCATGCAGAGGCCCATAAACTGTTTGACTTCTTTTGCACTTGTTGGGACTGGATAGCTGACAACAACCTCAGTTTTGGCTGGATCTGGACAGATACCTTCAGCTGACACTACATGTCCCAGGTACTTGACAGCCTTCTGTACAAAGTGGCATTTCTCAGACCAAAGTTTCAACTCAGCATCTTGCAGCTTCAGAAAAACCCTAACTTTCCAAACGATCCAAATGCTTCTGAAAAGTACAACTGAAAACAATAATGTCATCAATGTAGATGAGACATTGCTCCCCAGTAAGTCCAGCAAGGACACGCTCCATAAACCTTTGGAAAGTGGCAGGAGCATTTGTAAGTCCAAAAGGCATGATACTGAACTCAAAGAGACCCTTCTCTGTGGAGAATGCAGTTTTCTCTTTGTCACCCTCCTCTATCTCTACTTGCCAGTAACCAGAGTGTTGTGAAAAGTGCTGATCCTGCTAGGACTCCAAAGTTACATCAATTCTTGGAAGCGGGTAAGCATCCTGATGTGTAGCAGCATTCAATTGTCGATAATCAATGCAGAATCGCCATGAGCCATTCTTCTTTTTCACCGTCACTACAGGAGATGACCAAGGGCTACTGCTGGCCCGGATTACTCCTTTTGACAGCATCTTTTCTACTTCTTCATTTACATTCCTCTTCAAACTTTCAAGTTGGCGGTGCATAGGCTGTCTGATTGGGCGTCCAGAAGTAGTGATACTGTGCTTCACTCTAGTTCTTCCCAGTTCTCCATTCTCTGAGACAAACAAATCACCAAACCTATCTAGAAGATTTCTCAATTTTTGTTTCTCCTTTTCTAAAACCTTCAGACAATCCAAATTCAGTTTCACTCCAACAGATTTGTTGTCACCAGAAACTGATGCTGCCAAATTACTGTTTTCCTGTAGAAGTAATTCATTTTGTGCCACAAACTCACCCAACTGAACTCCTCCTTACACCTTCACTACACTTGGGCTCACGTTCATCACCTGCACCATGATGGAGTCACTAGATGACACATGACCTAAGAAGTGAGCCACACAAAGATGTTTTAGTAGTTTAACAGTAGGCTCTATCATCCCATCTAGTTCTGCTTGAGTCCAGAACTCCTCCTATAAAGTAGCAACAACCACACGTACGGAACGTCCCTGGATCTCTGTGTCCTCCAAAGCATGTACTGTGATGCTACTCTTCTTGTTGCTGGAAGTTTCTTTCTGAGTGGGGACCATAACCGACTCATTTCCCAAGTGAAAAGTGTTAGTCCTAAACTCCATGACAGCCTTGTTGCTTCTAAGAAAGTCAACATCCAGTATGCACTCAAATGTTAACAACTATAAACGTATGAGCTGCTCGAAAACTTCCCAGAGAGACGTCAATGTAAGGCCATTCCGAGGCCGTGCTGGTATGGCAACAGCAGGGGTGGATTTGGTGAGAGGGTGG
The DNA here is from genome assembly GCA_949361645.1 of Spongilla lacustris. NCBI lineage: Eukaryota > Metazoa > Porifera > Demospongiae > Spongillida > Spongillidae > Spongilla > Spongilla lacustris. Next base: position 7,771,874 of record OX442430.1, read on the forward strand.
GGGTCCGACAGGCGTGAGGGTGAAGCTCGCATGCACAAACTTCTTTGCAACACACCGGTTAGTGGATACGGCTAGAGCAGATAATGTGAGCGCATTTCAAAAATGCAAATGAGGTACGGAGAGTGGTGCCCATTAAGCAGTAGTATACAGTGTGCACCCATAAAATGTGGAGGAAAAAAAATAATTCCATCAGGCCGTATAGCCCGATGAAAGTGAGGAAAATTTCTCTTATTGAGCTGATTTGCCGTGTGACAATTTAACTGCACCAACACAATTCGATACTTCTTTTTGCCTCGGTGTATGGGAGGAGATCCAGCTGACCCAGGGGCCAGCTTGCAGTTGTTGAATACCTTCTGCACCCCTTGCGAGATACAGTTACCGAGTAAACCCCACAAATGTCAACGTGTCATTTGATTATTTATATAGATGCAGAATTTTTACGGCAACATTATGGGTTGATAAACCTCGAGACCAGCCTATTGTACGTCCTAACGTACAAAGTACAGTGTACTGATATATCTTGCGAAGCCTTGCACTGAACTGAAAAGCCTGCATCTTTGCTTGCAGTATCAGGATCTGATCATGAAGAACGACGTTAATGCTGCGGTTATATATAAATGTCTATGAGGTGCTTAAAGATCCTATATGAAGAATTCGCAGGCAGATAAAAACTGGATAACATCCAGAAAGAGTGCAACGAGGCTTCAGGCTGTATGTGCGGAAGTTGTGGCTATCTCTTTTAACATCACGTGTTCTATGCCGTATCATATCAGCAGTCACCTACCTCAGCTTCAGCAGTTTATTCAGCGCGCGCGCAGCCGCATTAGCCACCACCCGAGCAGTATTACCCGCCAAATTATTCTTCCATGTCGGTAACTGAGTTGGATGGCTGTACAGCCCAGCTGCCATTGATTTTCATCTCTCATTTCGTAAAATAAATATCTTTCACTCATCGGGCGGCATAGAAAATGCTGCATGCATGCGTGGAGCAAATGAACAGACGCACACCCACTATGGCATATGTTGAGGCCTTCCACTCACGTAGTCCTAATGTAGTTAAAACTCTTATCATGTTGTTGCTAAATGAAGGACTCTACACTCGTCAGTAATGTAAAAGTGGGGTATAGCCACTTCCACGACTCGTTAAACCAAATCTGTGACTTTAACCAATGGCGGGCCCCATGCAAGTTCGTTTTGCATGGAGCGGGCACCACTATACTCATGCAAGAAGAGACAGTTCCTTCAACATTGAGCTTTCCGAACTTTCCCGTGAAGGACCTTTCTACTTTTTTTGTGCTATATACCAAATGCACGCTTTGGAAAGGCAAATTGCATGGGAACTAGGATGTCCGACGGGAGCGTTTGATGCAAGCATGATATTGCAGCTGTGCTGTACTGCACTGCGCGAATGCTTCAAAATGTACGTGCACACTTATATAATTAGTAGCTCAGGCGTAGTTGCTGCCCTGTAAATCGAGTCACATGGAAGTGCATGGTGGTAGTGAAATGGGTACGGGTGGGGGATTTGTGTCATTGTTATATTGAGGGGTGGATACTGTCTTATGTACAAACATGTGGCCACATCAGAGCAAGGCTTTTGTTTGCCATCATCAGAGCAGCCAGCCTATACCTAAGGGGTTCCAGAGTAAAGTGGAGAAGTGGTCTGGGCTTTGAGGATGGCCTCTCTGTACTCAGTCATGCGTTGAAGTAGTCTGAACCATTTATTGGTTAATAAATTTCACAGTTACTGATTCTGATAAATTATGTGATATATATGATTGCTGTATGTGTGTGTTACATTTTAACTTGTATCTCACTTAATCAAACAGTATATAAACATCTTACATGCATCACACATATATATATGCATGTATAAAATCATTCATAAATTGGAATTACATACCTACATTATAAAAAAATAAATCTTATATTCATTTAATTAAAGTCCGTAGGGATCACATTCCTAGCCGGTATGGCCCTTGCTATGGCTCAACACAAACAACTACATGCACAGATAAACTGTACAAGCTGAAATTGCAGGGGGGGTGGGGGCCAAGCCCCCCTCCAGTCACCCCCTAGCTCTGCCACTGTCTTAACAGAGCTCTTTAATTATGTTTGTTGCTTTAAACTTGCAATAAGATGGTGCCCACACATAGCATTCAATCAGCATCAATGGTGCCCATACATGCATGTACAGCTCCTGCAATGATAAAGCGTTGTACATAAGCTACAAATTACTGAACTAATCAAACAGCCAAGGTAGTAAGAAGGGGAAAATGTTACATATGGGCTACTTGAAGATTATCCTGATATAAACTTTTTACATGCCTACCAATACTATTATGAACAATGCAGTACATAAGTATGAATAACGTTCCATTTCCCATTGCACCTTAACGTGCCTATCGATCCACGATTCCTCATCACCCTTTGAATCCAACTGCCATAATATATATGACTCTGGTGCAAGGTAATGGGAAGGCCCTCCTCAGTATGTTTGGCTGCTCACCTACACTTTGTAGTATACTATAGCTTACAAGTGTATACATGTATGTTTTATTGTATACGTCATTCTCAACAACATCGCATCATTAATTGTGAGTGAGATGCAAATACGCCTTTTCAGTATCCACCACATATGATCGTGGGGTATCAGCCTAAATTATCGTGTCAGTGATCCACATATACTATCAGGAACTACAGAGGACGGGCTTTGTGACGTTTGTCAAAATTGTGTGTGTGTGTGTGTGTGTGTGTGTGTGTGTGTGTGTGTGTGTGTGTGTGTGTGTGTGTGTGTGTGTGTGTGTGTGTGTGTGTGTGTGTGTGTGTGTGTGTGTGTGTGTGTGTGTGTGTGTGTGTGTGTGTGTGTGTGTGTGTGTGTGTGTGTGTGTGTGTGTGTGTGTGTGTGTGTGTGTGTGTGTGTGTGTGTGTGTGTGTGTGTGTGCGTGTGTTTGCCAGCATGCAATCCTGGTCACAGAGCACCTTCACTATAGTAGGGCCAGTCTGGTTTCAGTTGTTTACATTACCCCAACCTGGACCCCATTATCAAGTGCAATTATCATGGAATAAATCTGCAGGTGCACAGGTATAGACAGTACTGCTCAGGAAAAGTTACTTGATAAACTATTCACACTTAATGTGTTTTGATTCATACTGTTGTTAATGCTGTCTAAATGCTCTCTCATGCTGGCTGTTACTAGGCTATTGAACCCCCCAAGTGTGAGTTTGACTGTGATCGATAGTTTGCCCATAAGGGGGCAGGCAGCAGCCAGCCAGTCGGGTGTGCCATAGGGGTACTGACTCCCCACCACTGAGCCTGACTGGGACCAAGGGGTAACGCTGGTTACCATTGGGTCAGCCAGTTTGCCACACCATGACGCTGGTCAAGGTTAAGTGGTTAGGTCAGGGTGTAGAAGCCAGAAGGGTGCCGCGTACCATTGATATACGAGAAAGGACACAGCAAACATGTGTACAAGTACAATCAATGCCAAGGTGGAGTGGTGGGTGGGTGAGCAGTTCAGGTCAGCAGTCGTTCGCTATTATGACTGAGTGAATGCAGTCCACCTACCATCCTTTATCTATATACTTATGCATGGACCTGGAACCATATCAGATTAGCAATATCATTGAGGGGATGGGGGTTTGATCAGATATGGATGTGCTTGAATGGAGGTGAGAGTATTCCCCAGAAGCTTTCCCAGGCATATAGGCTCCATGGTCTTAGACACATTACGATCCCATTTACCAAAATATTAAACCAAGTTTAGTACCAAAACCACCACTTAGTGTTATCAGTGCTTGACTATGGGCCTAGTCATAGAAAATGTGTTTTCAGTTGCACCGTTGTCAATTGAAGAAGTTCAGCAAGGACACCCTTAGGGATCTCTGCTGTTTCTCAATCCACCGTGTTGTTTGTCACCTGAAGTCATAATTATGCATAACTGTTGGAGGCACATTGGAAGATGTTCAGCATGATGTTGCTCTTATTGAACGTGAGGCTGGAGAGCTGGGGGCTTGTTCTGAAAAATTTGAAATCATTACCAACGATCCCTCATCCAGGTCCTCCATCCTTGCTCATATGCCTGATGCCCTTGTGGTTGAACCTAGCTCAGAATGCCACACTTTAGGTTCTCCTCATGGAGATGTGGAGTCTACCTCTTTGCTGTGGGGAGAGACTGAAATACCTTTGCACTCATGACAGCCTCTTATTGCTCTGTAACGCATGTGCAATTGCAAACTTAATATGACGGAACATGTTATCAATAACAAACACCCTTCTAGATGATAGTGCATGGTTGCAAGCCTCACTCACTGTGAAGTCCGGAGGCCTTGGAATAAGGAGTGCTGTTCACATTGCTCCATCAGCATATTTAGCCTCATTTGCAGGTTGTAGAGAACTCACCTTTACCATACTACCACCTCGTTTCCAAGAGTCACCACTCTCCATTTGGGATTCTGCCATCACTCAATGGTCCAAAGGTCATAATGACCCACATCCCTCTGTCCCAAGTTCACACCAACAGAAATCATGGGATCTACAAAGGTTTCTTCCATTGCAGCTAAACTCCTGGCCACTGCCCCTGATCCTTTGTCCAAGGTGAGGCTTTTGTCTGCCTCTAAAATGAAATCTGGTGACAAGGAATATCTAGGCGTGATAAGGGCATTGGCAAATTTAACATCATTGGTACTTACCTTCTGCATTGTTCATAATAGTATCCATGGTGACAAGGAATAAGTAGGCATGTTAAGGTGCAATGGCAAATTTAACATCATTGATGCATTGTTCATAATAGTATCCATAGTGACAAGAAGGAATAAGTAGGTATGGTAAGGTGCAATGGGAAATATTAAATCATTGATACTTACCAGCTGCATGTATCCATGGTGACAAGAATAAGTAAGCAGATTAAGGTGCATTGGGAATTTTAACATCATTGATACTTACATCCTGCACTTTTCATATTAGTATCCATGGTAACAAGGAATAAGTACATGTAGGCATGCTAAGATACAATGGGAAATATTAAATCATTGATGCTTACCAGCTGCATGTATCCATGGTGACAAGAATAAGTAGGCAGGTTAAGGTGAATTGGGAATTGTAACATCATTGATACTTACATCCTGCACTGTTCATATTAGTATCCATGGTGACAAGGAATACGTAGGCATGCTAAGATACAATGGGAAATGTAACATCATTGATACTTACTCCCTGTGCTCATGCAGTTGTTTCTACAACATATAGATTTTGGGTGTTTCTTGAAAAAAAAAAACACCCATAATCTATACGTTGAAGAAACAACTCAGTTATTTTGGGGGGAAAAGTTATTGTGTAGACAGTAACTTTTTTCCCCAAAATAACTCAGCTGTTTCTACAACATGTAGATTTTGGGTGTTTTGTTTTTAATGCAGACTGCTCTTATTGATGGAAAGTACCTTGAATAAATGTTAAATACTTTAAAAGGAATACCATTTTAGCCAGAACTCAAACGCGATAATAAACGGTGAATACATGCAGGCTACAGGGGTGAGAAGGAGGGAGGGGCTGCTAGCTCAGACACATTGACAACTGCATGTGTCACTGAAAATCTGTCATCTGTTGTGTCTGGACCATGGTCTAGTCCTGCTGGCCAAAAGATCTCAGTAATTTATGTATACATATAACATGTGGACAACCCTCACTGTATGAACACAACCTGAGGTTTCCTTCACGTGAATACTATTTCAAAGCATAATGAAAGCCAATGTGGTGAAATCTGGCTTTAGTACAATATAGCAAATATGAGAAGCTGAGTCAATTTTCTACATTGAAATCCAATTAATGTGATAGTCCCTGCATTACTAATATGGCTGACGTCGGCTGTCATATTTAATTGGTAACAGCATGTACAGCAGAGTGAATACTGCATGAGGCCGTACTGGTATGGCAACTGCAGGGGTGGATTTGGTGAGAGGGTGGAGGTCCAATAGGTGTGAGGGTGAAGCTCGCATGCACAAACCTCTTTGCAACACACCGGTTAGTGGATACGGCAGCTAGCTAGAGCCGATAATATGAGCCATTTCCAAGATGCAAAAGAGGTATACTGAGAGTGGTGCCCATCAAGCAGTAGTATAGTGCGCAGCCATAAAATGTGGAGCGAGAAAAAAATAATTCCATCAGGCCGTATAGCCCGATGAAAGTGAGGAAAATTCATTCTCTTATCGAGCTGATTTGCCGTGTGACAATTTAACTGCACCAACTCAATTTGATACTCCTTTTTGCCTCGGTGTATGGGAGGAGATCCAGCTGACCCAGGGCACTTGCAGTTGCTGAATACCTTCTGCACCCCTTGCGAGATACAGTTACCGAGGAAACCCCACAAATGTCAACGTGTCATTTGATTATTTATATAGATGCAGAATTTTTACGGCAACATTATGGGTTGATAAACCTCGAGACCAGCCTATTGTACGTCCTAAAGTACAAAGTATATACAGTGTACTGCATCATATATCTTGCGAAGCCTTGCACTGAACTGAAAAGCCTGCATCTTTGCTTGCAGTATCAGGAGCTGAAGAACGATGTTAATGCTGCAGTTATCAGTATAGGCTGTATAGCATCTATATCAATGTCTATGAGCATGAGGTGCTTAAAGATCCTATATGAAGAATGCGCATGTAGATAAAAACTGGATAACGTCCAGAAAGAGTGCAACGAGGCTTCAGGCAGTATGCACGGAAGTTGTGGCTATCTCTTTTAACATCACGTGTTCTATGCCGTATCATATCATAGCAGTCACCTGCACCACAGCTTATTCAGCGTGCGCGCAGCGACCGTCGGCCAGATTATTCTTTCATGTCGATGACTGAGTTGGATGGCTATACAGCCCATGCAACTACCATTGATTTTCATCTCTCATTTTATCTTTCACTCATCGTTACCAACTTGCAGAACAATTGCGCAACAAGTGAAAAGTAGCTGGCGGCAGAGAAAACCGCTGCATGCATGCATGGAGCAAGTGATCATGAACAGTCCCACACCCACTGTGGTATATGTTGAGGGCTTTGAGGCCTTCCACTCACGTAGTCCTAATGTAGTTAATATAAAACTCTTCAGTATCATGTTGTTGCTAAATGAAGGACTCTATACACACGTCATGATCAGTAATGTAAAAGTGGGGTATAGCCACTTCCACGACTCGTCAAACCAAATCTTTGACTATAACCAATGGCCCCATGCAGGTTCGTTTTGCATGGAGCGGCCTGGGCACCACTACTCTAGCAAGAAGAGACAGTTCATTCAACATTGAGCATTCCGAACTTTCACCTTTTTTCTTTCTATGTGCTATATACCAAATACGCGCTTTGGAAAGGCAAATCCATGGGACAAGGAATGCGTAGGCATGTTAAGGTGCAATTGGAAATGTGACATCCTTAAGGCTGCACTGTTCATAATAGTATCCATGGCGACAAAGAATATGTAGAAACATGAGGATGATGATATTTGCATCATTTCGGTATAATATGCATTTTATGTAAAATAATAGCATGATACAAATTTTCTATTTCGGAGAACTGGCATCAAACTGTTTGAGCTACATCTATAAGTATGCACTACAAATCATGGATGTCCTATTGATATGCTACTGAGAAGCCTCCACTTTCACCACATCATGTTAATAAAATGGAAGTTGAGGAAATCATTGACTGCATGGCTTTTTATTTCATGGTAGCATTAATTTAGAATGCGATGTAAATAAATTTGGGTGCAAAGAATTTGAAGACAATTAACAGATGACAAGGGGAAAAAATGCAATAAAAAGTGTAGAGATACCAAGGCCAAAGGAAAATTACATTTCCATGTATCTGGGGATGATAGTACTGCACCAACACAAACTGTGATACCTGAACCAGTGCAAGACACCACTCCTGCATCTACATACAACGTTGAACAGCTGAACAGCATTTAATCATTAACATTCCATGAAAACATTTTTGGATTCAGCATGTACATGATTATGATACACGAATAAATAAAATACACTAACTACAAAGTTAAGTTTCGGTACATTTATCGCCCTCCTGGATGATATACCTTAAGAGGAGAGACCGGGCATTGGCCCGCACTAGTGTTAAGTTCAGGCGGCCATACAAGTTAGAGACCACCTTGGACTTGGGGGTGTTGGTCCTTGTGGCAAGGAGTGAAGCAAGTCTTGTGAAGGCTTCTATAGCTTCCCTGCCCCAAGCTCCATATGAACATTTGTAATTTATAAATATGTGATTTTTGGTGAGCGTGTATTACATCCTTAGGCCTACAGTGTGTCAGCTTGTTATGGAAACTGACATACAATAACAAAAGCACAAAGATCTAGAGAAGCCTTTGAAAGCTTGGATAATTGCTCAACACGGTGGTCTCAGCCCATTGTGGCTGGAGAGGCTTGTACCTATGTTGCTGCCCTAGCTGCTCTTTTGGGCATGCATGTCAAATTTGACATGCATGCCCAAAAGAGCAGGGCAGCAACATAGGTTTGCAGTGGAACATTCAACCTTGTACACAAAATCAATCAGTTGCTGAAATGAGAACAACGTCTATAAGTATAGGATGTCCTGCTCAAGTATTTTATGAAGCCAAAGTGCAGCCTAACTGCTCAGAATAAAAATTCTTGTTTTTTCCCCAAAGACATCTTCAACTCCTTAATTAATTGATAGTAACTTCATGCTTTTTTCATTCTTCTTCCATGCATGCCTGTTAGGTGCTTTGCTGAGATCTTGAAACATTGTATTATTCATTGATATTCTAAATTGCACATGCAGTGTTAATCTGGAGGAAATGTGATGAAACACCAAAGCGTTCGATATCCATAGGCTAACTTTTATATTGGCCTTAGACTTCTGGCGAGGATGGCCCTGGGCACAGGATCAGGTCTAAGGGGCCATATATATGTCAGCTGCTGCCTTGGATGCAGATACCCTGTGGCTTGCAGCAAGTATAGAGGCTAGGCGGAAAAATGTCTCTTGGGCCTCCACACCCTCCAATTCCCATAGGTTTCTACAGCCAAATGGAACACAGGTCCACACCAACTCAAAGCACTTAGGGTCATTAGCAACATGTTTGCAGGACTCTGCGGCTACTGCAGCTACTCCAGCTGTTGAACAAGACTCATCAAGGATGGCAGGATTAAGTGGGGATGTCACTGTTACATCCAAAGCTGCAGGCAAAACTCTTTTTCCATCTTTCTACCAGGATACCAGCCACTCACATCAGCATGCTGGATGTGAGCGACTATTATCATGAGTAAGACCATAGCCCACCTTCACTGTGGCTCCCATGTGGGCCTGATGAAGAAGGTTAAGCCACAACATCCCGCAACAGGTTATGTCAGATCACTATGTCCCCTCCATGGTGCATGTAATGGCGCAGTGCTCAAGTGGGCCCAGGGCTTTCTGAGAGCAGACAGGACACAGAGATATTATAGAGGCATTGAAGCTTGTTAGTTTCAAGGTGCAGGCTCAAGACAGGAGATGCAGGACTGGAGTCACGAACTACCACGATGCAGCATAAGGAGCTCACTGACAAACAGATAATAGGCAAGCTCTGCCTGCCATAGAGGAAGCCCCTAACAAGGAATTTAAAAGGTGGTATTCCAAATTATTACGATGATACATGCACAGCATTCCCTGGAAAGAGGGGAAACGCCTTGTGTGGGATGCAACATGTAGAGACACCTTGGCAAAATCTTTGCTCATTGCCCGTTCACCGGATGGAGCCCAGCAGCTAGATTGCTTGATGAAGACCTTTTCAGACCTTGGAGTTCCCATAGCGGAGGAGAAGCTGGAGGGCCCGGGTACAGTGGTCACATTTCTGGGCATTTAAATTGATACGGATGCCATGGTGCTTCGGCTTCCACAGGCGAAGATATCGGAGCTCAAGTCGAAAGAGGGCCAGCAGTGGCTGAGTCCCAAAAGACGAAGAAGTCAGTTCTCCTCTCTTGGAGCTAAGTATTTTTTTGCTCCTGTAGCATGTGAGTCTCTTGGTGTGTTAGGTGCTGAAACGTTGTCCTTTCTTGGCCACCATCTACACCAAACCACTGGAAACCCACAACCATACCAACTCCTACTACAGCCCCTTTTTGTGGCAATCCAGAGAGAGGGAATTCAACATCCATCTTGGGAACATAAAGTTCTTTTGATGGTTTAGATGACTTTTAATTCTGTGTGTGAGTTTTTTTAGGTTTATGTTTTATTATTAATGATAGTACATGTATAATAATTACACCAAGAATAAACACAGGAAAAGTTACGATGACTGGACCCTACTTAATATGGCCGTAGCAACACAACGAACGAGACATGTGTTTAAGCGAACATATAGTTCATGAATGTAGAATAACTGATTTGGGCTTTTGAAGCCTGATGGAAAGCCTCGAAGCCAGCTGGGAGAAACAGGCCATGGCCTCAGGTCCCCATGCTCCATATGTTTCAGTCAGTTAGTATGTTAGGATGTGCTGTTGTTAGCATATGTTAGTTTGTCTGTGTAATTATTGTACTTATTAATTTATTTATTCAATACGTCGTCTCCTGAGCCATCCCGATCGTCGGTTTTGCATGGGACACCATCATCACCCCAGCCCTCTCCTAGCACTTCATTCACACCTTCTTCGGCAGTGCCAGTGCTGTCTGATCCTCCAATAGTATCCACGGACCTTCCGCCATCTGTAGTTGTCCAGCATTTGCATGCTCAGACCCATCTGCCAGCAATAGCCCCCGCACCTATATCACCAGAACAGGGGTCCTCTCCATCTTCTAACCATTCGTGCTCGCAAGCGACATCAGATAGCCCCATTCAACCTCCACCTGAGCTTTCATCCCCAGGATATATCCTGCCTTCTTCTGTACAGGCACACTGTTCTTACACAGCCACCTCCACACTTTCCTCATCATGCTGTCCCTCTCCTTCCCTTTCTTACACCTCGAACAGGAAACAATGCGCAGTAGAGGGTTGCCCTGAACTAGTTGCTCCCACAATGTGGCGACACCACATGACATTACATGCCCAGAGGTTGCTTCCAGGTAATGTGCCTGACACCTGGCTGAAGGAACACGGTCTGTTTATTTGCTCTGACTGCCAGGTGCTGGTAGCTAATTCCCACAGCCTATCCCATCGGACTAAATGCGCACGCACTGCACATGCAGTGGTGGAAACGTTAGGTATGAATTTGCCAATGTCTGCCAGCATTGATGAGACGTCTGCATTGCCAACATTTGAAGACATATGCCAACTGCCTGGTTACACTCTAAGACGTGTGCCTACCAAAGCTAGACCTGCATTTGCATGTGCCCTATCTGCTGCACTAAGATCAGCTTTGTTAGAGAACACTGAGGACTCATGGTTAAAGCTATTCATGTTGCCTAAATGTTTGCTTCTTACCCCAAAACGTAGAGGACGTCACCATAAGCCTATTTCCATTGAGTACCTCTGTGGTTTATGGTTGAAAGGTCAATACGGAACACTTTGGCAGCATGCTGTTGGTCAGACTACTTCAAGACCTTCCCATTCAAGGCACAATGATACTGACAGAAGGATCCACACCTCAGTTGCTCTAGCCAGAGAAGGACTGTATGGAAAGGCCTGTCAAGTCCTAACTTCATCGGGTCTAGCACCTCACAATAATGACACCTGGGAACTCCTGCAGTCTAAACATCCCAAGGGCCCTCCTCCAACTCCACCCACTGCTGGTAGTTCATGGACAGCTATTCTTCCAAAGGATTTCAATGTAGGGGCCATTCTGCGGTCTTTCCCAAAAACTACTGCATGTGGACCTTCAGGCCTTCGAATTCAACATCTCATAGATGCAGCGGAGATACATTTGCAGATTCCCATATGCTCTTCTCTTAGGGATATCATCAACCTACTAACTTCTGGTAAAGTCCCAGTGGTTGTCTCTAAACATTTAGCTGGAGGTAGTCTCACTGCGCTGTTGAAAAGTGAAGAGGATTTGCCACTTGATATTCGCCCCATTGCAGTAGGTGAAGCTTTACGTCGCCTGGTGGGAAAATGTGTTTGTGCAGTTGAAAAGTCCAAAGCCAGTGACTTATTTGCCCCCTACCAGTTTGGAGTGGCTTGTGCAGCAGGAGCAGAAAAGGTTATCCATGGTCTCAGGTCTTGCATGGATGATCACTGGACAGATGAGAACTTCACAGTGCTGAAAATAGACATGCGTAATGCATACAATCTTGTGTCTCGTCAGGCCCTCTTGGATGAGTGCAGCATTCAATTCCCAGAGTTGCTCCCATGGGCATCATGGTGCTATGGCCAACACCCAGTATTGCAGCATGTATTGGGTACTATAAGCTCAGAGGTGGGTGTCCAGCAAGGAGACCCTTTAAGTCCAATGTACTTCTGCCTAGTACTACACAAGATTGTGTCTGCTATTGTATCAGATGAAAATTGCTCCAGTTTGCTGTTTCATGCATGGTACCAAGATGATGGTGTGGTTGCTGGTCCTAAGCATGCGGTTTCACGTGCACTCACCATCATCCAAGAGCTTGGCCCTCCATTGGGTCTGTTTATTAATGCAGCAAAATGTAAACTCTTCAGTATTAGTGATCTCAGCATGTTCCCACCAGAAATGAAGAGATCTAGTGTACCTCATTTGGAGATCCTGGGAGCTCCTATTGGGGATGCAATTTTTTGTGCCAAAGTTGTATCTCAGAAGTGTGCTACAGCCTCCAAATTACTTTCCCAACTGGAAGAGGTTGGTTCTGTGGACCCCCAAGTTGCTCTGCTTCTGTTACGACAGTGTGGCGGATTTTGTAAGCTTGTGCACCTGGCAAGATCTACACCCCCTTCTCTCATTGCCGAAGGACTGGAGTACTTCGATAATGATGTTCGTCACTGCTTTGCTCTATCTACAGCTGTAGACACCACAAACAGTGCTTGGAAACAGGCACAACTCAGGCTTAGCAGAGGTGGTTTAGGGCTTCGTCGGCTTTCAGAACATTCATCTGCCTGTTATATAGCATCTCTAAGCATGGCTGGCATGTGCTCTGAGACCAATCAGCACCTGTTGAATGCCATCGATAAGTTTAATGAACATGTTTCTAATGAGGATACAGTTACATTGGAAGCTATCAGGGAGACATCATGCCGCCAAAAGATGCTTTCAAACAAATTGGAAGACAGCCTGTTTGCACAGCTTTTTTCAAAATCATCATTGCCTGACAGAGCTCGCCTTTTATCAGTTTCATCTCCCCATGCTGCAGCATGGCTTTCCACAGCTCCTTCTCCTGGTCTCAATCTGCAGTTGGAGCCTTCTGAGTTCCAAGCAGCTTTACAATGGTGGCTTGGTGTTAGTATCTCAGGCTCCCAGGGTGCCACATGTCCTCACTGTCCAGCTCATTCTTTGGACCCTTTAGGCCATCATGCTTTGACATGCAAGCATGGGGGCGATGTGGTCATTCGTCACAAAAGGCTCCGGGATGTATTTGCAGAGTCATGTAGGAGAGCCTGCATAAGTGCTCAGGTGGAGGTTGGGTATGGCTTTACATCTGAGGAGCGCCACACATGACCAGCTGATGTCCTGGCAGCAAACTGGATGATGGGAAAGCCTGCTGCATTTGACTTTACTGTCACATCACCGCTAACCTCAATTAATTTACCTGAAGCGAGTGTGACAGCAGGGTCTGCAGCCTTTGCAGCAAAGGAGAGAAAGCATAAGGCCAATGACTCCAAATGTGCAGAACTGGGTTGGGTATGCATCCCAATAGCTGTGGAGACCTATGGGTGTTGGGGCACTGAAGCAAAGTGGGCAATATCGCAGCTAGCCTCTCGCTTGGCCACACGTCAGAACTGCCCAAAGTCTGCATCTGTCACAGCCCTATATCAGAGGTTGAGCATGACCCTCGTTAGGGCAAATGTGAGGGCTCTTCTTCCTAGGGCCATCTCAGACACAGGCTACTGATATATTATTTAGTCTAGGTGGTAGGTAATGTAACGTTGTGTGCTTGTTTATCTGTATTGTACAAGTTTTAGTCTGGACCATATATTATAATTAAAATTTATTTTTTTTAATAAATAAATTTATAATGATAATAAAAATAAATGCAAATTTTTACATACACCGTACAGCACACCAACAAAATCAAAGTCACAGCAGTAACCACCCACACCCACACACCTCAACCCCCCTCCTATGTTATTATGATTATAAGTATAACAATGATATTATTAATACAAGCAAAATAATGTCTTTAAAATGATAATGGCAGGTATGATCTCATCAAGATAACTCCAGCATTGGCCCATATAGGCCAGAGCCAAAACCAAACATTGTCCAGCTTTAGTTAACAACTTTTAAAAAAACTTATATTAATCATGCCATTAGCCTTGTACTAGAGGGACACATTGGAAAAGCATGTTGAATTCTTCTGACTGAGAACACCCAAGCCATGCTCCTGTACTGCTTGCAGGCTTAGCAACCTTCTGCTCCCGCTTCTACTCACTAATATTTCATCATTCTGTGATGCCCAAAACCTAAGGATTGGGGGCGCTGATAGCCCAACAGTGCAGCATCTCCTACATGCCATAGAAGCTTCTCTGCTTCAATCTTTGAGCACAGTTTACTTTGAAGAAGAATGCCTTCTGCTGTGCATATCCCAGACCTATCTAAGCATGCTCAAACACACACACTATTCAAAGCCTCCATTCCCTTACCCCGAGACAAGTAATATGCATACATTCATGCTAATGTTGCATTGAATTAACAAGCGCAATGAATAAAGAAAGTCCTAATGAAACTACACATCTAAAAGCAGCAGCAGTTACATCTAGCCATGGTGTCCACAAGGTTCTGGTCTTCATATCTAATTACATCCATGCAGTACAGATATAATGTTAATGTGGAAGTATGAAACCAGCCTAACGCATTCACAAACCTAAAATCACTTTAGTAAAAAAAGACATGTAGTTGGAACAAGAAACATTAATGACAGTGTAAAAATGGAACTTACCTTCTAGATGTGAGATTTGTATACATTGTGAA
Source organism: Spongilla lacustris (assembly GCA_949361645.1). NCBI lineage: Eukaryota > Metazoa > Porifera > Demospongiae > Spongillida > Spongillidae > Spongilla > Spongilla lacustris. The sequence goes on from OX442430.1 coordinate 7,786,897, forward strand.
AATAATGATGTAACAGAAACAGCAAAACCATTCATATACTTACTCCCTAATAGTATCCATGGTGAGAATTAAGGAATGAGCAGGCATGTTCAGGTGCAATTGGAAATGTTGCATCATTGATACTTACTCTCTGTATTGTTCATAATAGTATCCATGGTGACAAGGAATAAGTAGGCATGTTTCAAGGTAAAATGGGAAATGTAACATCATTGAAACTTACCATCTGCATTGTTTATAACAGTATCCATGGTGATAAGGAATAAGTAGGCATGTTAAGGTGCCATGGGAAATGTAACATCACTGATACTTACACACTGCATTGTATCCATGGTGATAAAGAATAAGTAGGCAAGTTAAGGTGCAATGGGAAATGTAACATCATTGATACTTACATTCTTCATTGATATAGTATCCATGGTTACAAGGAATAAGTAGGCATGAACGTAACATCGTTGATACTTACATTCTTCATTGTCCATTCAGGATCAGTGGCGACAAGAAATAAGTAAGCATGTTAAGGTGTGTATTGGCAAATGTATACTTACAATCTGCATTGTTCATAATAGCATCCAGGAATAAGTAGGCACGTTAATGTGCAATGGGAAATGTAACATCATTGATACTTACAGTCTGCATAGTTCATCCATGGTGATAAGAAATAAGTAGGCATATTAAGGTGCAATGAGAAATGAAACTTCATTGATTATAACCTTCTGCATTATTCATAATAGTATCCATGGTGACAAGGAATAAGCATGTTAAGGTGCAATGGGACATGTAGCATCATTGATACTTACGTCCTGCAATGTTCATAATAGTATCCATTGTGACGAAATAAGTAGGCATGTTAAGGTTCAAGGGAAATGTAACATCATTGATACTTACGTCCTGCATTGTTCATAATAGTATCCATGGTGATAAGTAATAAGTAGGCACGGAAAATGTAGCATCACCGATACTTACACACTGCATTGTTCATAATAGTATCCATGGTGATAAGAAATAAGTAGGCATGTTAAGGTGCAATGGGAAATGTAACATCATTGATACTTACCTTCTGCATTGTTCATAATAGTACAGTGACAAGAAATATGAATGTTAAGGTGCAATGGGAAATGTATCATCATTGATACTTACTCCCTGCATTGTTCATAATAGTATCCATGGTGATAAGGAATAAGTAGGCATGTTGAGGTGCAATGGAAAATGTAGCATCATTGATACTTACAGGCTGCATTGTTCATAAAAGTATCCATTGTGACAAGGAATAAGTAGGCATGTTTAAGGAGAAATGGGAAAATCATTGATACTTACTTTCTGCATTGTTCATAATAATATCCATGGTGATAAAGAATAAATAGGCATTTTAATGGAAATGTGACATTGATACTTACACACTGCATTGTTCATAATGGCATCCATGGTGACAAAGAATAAAGTCACATGTTAAGGTGCAATGGCAAATTTAACATACTTGCTGCATTGTTCAAAACAGTATCCATGGAGACAAGGAATAAGTAGACATGTTAAGGTGCAATGGAAAATTTAACATACTTGCTGTATTGTTCATAATAGCATCAATGGTGATAAAGAATAAGTAAGCAAGTAATAATTTAACATTATTAATACTTACACACTGCATATCATCCATGGTGAGAAGGAATAAGTAGGCATATTAAGGTGACTGGGAAATGTAATTTTGTTTGGTACTTACACACTGCAAGTTTCATATTTGGTATCCATGGTGACAGGAAATGGCCAGGCATGTTATGATGCAATGGGAAATTTAACTTACAGGCTGCATTGTTCATCATAGTGATAAGGAATTAGAAGGCATGTTCAGGTGCAATGGAAAATGTAATATCATTGATACTTACAGGCTGCGTTATTAATAATAGTATCCATGGTGGTAAAGAATAAGTAGGCATGTTGAGGTGGAATGGAAAATATAAACTTACAGGCTACATTGTTCATAATAGTATTCATGGTGAGAAGGAATAAGTAGACATGTTTCAATGGAAAATGTAACATCATTGATACTTACACGCTGCATTGTTCAAAAAGTATCCATGGTGACAAGGAGTAAGTAGGCATGTTAAGGTGCAATGGAAAATGTAGCATCATTGATACTTACATTCTGCATTGTTCATAATAGTATCCATGGTGACAAGGAATAAGTAGGCATGTTAAGGTGCAATGGGAAATGTAACATCATTGATACTTACATACTACATTGTTCATCATAGTATCCATGGTGATGAGGAATAAGTAGGCATGTTGCAATGGGAAATGTAAACTCATTGATACTTACAGGCAGCTTTGTTCATAATAGTATGAGGGAATAATTAGGCATGTTAAGGTGCAATGGAAAATGTAGCATCATTGATACTTACACACTGTTGTTCATAATAGTATCCATGGTGACAAGGAATAAGTAGGCACGTTAAGGTGCAATGGGAAATGTTACATCATTGATACTTACAAACTCCATGTATTAATGGTGACAAGAATAAGTAGGCAGAATAAGGTGAATTGGGAATTGAAACATAATTGTTATACTTACCAACTGAATTGTTCGTAGTAGTATACAGGGTAAGTAGGCATGTCAAGGTGCAATGGGAATTGTAGCATCTTTGTAACTTACATACTGCATTGTTCATAATAGTATCCATGGTGACAAGGAATATGTATGTAAGTTAAGGTACAATAGAAATGTTACATCATTGATACTTACATACTGAATGTATTCATGGTGTTAAGAAATTAAGTTGAATTCGGAATTGTAAGATCACTGATGATACTTACCAACTGAATTGTTTATAATAGTATCCATGGTGACAAGGAATAAATAGCCATGTTAATGTGCAATGGAAAATGTAACATCATTGATACTTACACTCTGGATTGTTCAAAATACATCCATGGTGACAGGGAAAATATAGGCATGTTAAGGTGCAATTAGAAATGTAACACCCTTGATACTTACTCCCTGCATTGTTCATAATAGTATCCATGGTGACAAGGAATAAGTAGGCATGTTAATGTGCAATGGGAAATCTAATATCATTTATACTTACCAACTGAATTGTTCATCATAGTATCCATGGTGACAAGGAAGAAGTAGGCATGTTAATGTGCAATGGGAAATCTAACATCATTGATACTTACCAACTGAATTGTAGTATCCATGGTGACAAGGAATAAGTATAGGCATGTTAAGGTGCAATAGGAAATGTAATATCATTGTTCATAATACGTGGTATTGCATGAAGAATCATGTTATTGATACTGTTCATATAGAAAAACTTATTAACCGTCTGTGAATTCAGAGCAGTATTCTTCGCCCTCATATGACTGATGATCAGTTCTGTATGTAACACTATATGCCAGTTTCATTCTCATCAGGGCATGCAGTTCTTACCATCAAGAATGTCGTCCCTGCTAGCGACCAAGTCGCCATCCTCACCTCCGATATTGACCTTATCGCTCATCTCCACGGTATCCTTCAGCTATGGGTGAGCTAGGATCTTTTAATAATCGTCATTGATGTAAGCAAACCTTGTAGGGCTGGGGACGGGCATCAGCGAACAAGGCAAGCAGGGTCACAAGAAGAGACAGTTCCTTCAGCATTCTTGATCGAAGAGTCGGCTATCGCAATTCAAGAAATGAGATGGTCTTTGAAGTGTGTGGATTTAATGTTCCACTAGCACAGGAAGTGGTTAGCTTGATGTGGTTGGTTCATGCCTCAAATCAATTCAAGTAGAAACCACGTACGGTGGCCTGGAGGTCGCGAGCTAACATCGTACACTTGCGGGTTTTGCACATTTCACATCGGTGGTTTTGTGGTTAGAGCATGAACACGGTTTAATCAAATATTTGTAACATAAGGAGGGTTGTTTTGCAACACAAAACACATTTTTGACACAAAACATTGCACGTAAGACG
>OX442430.1:7791041-7818541 GCA_949361645.1 Spongilla lacustris
CAACTGCAAGGGTGGATTTGGTGAGAGGGTGGAACTGATATGAGCCATTTTTATAAATGCAAATGAGGTACGTAGAGTGGAGCCCATCAAGCAGTAGTACAGTGCGCAGCCATAAAATGTGGAGCGAGAAAAAAATAATTCCATCAGGCCGTATAGCCCGATGAAAGTGAGGAAAATTCATTTTCTCTTATCGAGCTGATTTGCCGTGCGGCAATTTAACTGCACCAACTCAATTTGATACTCCTTTTTGCCTCGGTGTATGGGAGGAGATCCACTAGCTGACCCAGGGCGCAGGCTTGCAGTTGCTGAATACCTTCTGCACCCCTTGCGAGATACAGTTACCGAGAAAACCCACCGAATGTCAACGTGTCATTTGATTATTTATATAGATGCAGAATTTTTACGGCAACATTATGGGTTGATAAACCTCGAGACCAGCCTATTGTACGTCCTAAAGTACAAAGTACAGTGTACTGATATATCTTGCGAGGCCTTGCACTGATCTGAAAAGCCTGCATCTTTGCTTGCAGTATCAGGAGCTGAAGAACGATGTTTTTAATGCTGCGGTTATCAGTATATAGCAACTATTATGTAGTCTATATCAATGTCTATGATCATGAGGTGCTTAATGATCCCATATATGAAGAATTCGCAGGCATGCAGATAAAAACTGGATAACATCCAGAAAGAGTGCAACGAGGCTTCAGGCAGTATGCGCGGAAGTTGTGGCTAGCTCTGCCAACATCACGTGATCTATGCCGTATCATATCAGCAGTCGCCACAATTTCATCAGTTAATTCAGCGCGCGCGCAGCCGCCTCAGCCACCGCCCGACACAGTATTACCCGTCTATCGGCCAGATTATTCTTCCATGTCGATGACTGAGTTGGATGGCTATAAAGCCCATGCAACTACCATTGATTTTCATCTCTCATTTCGTAAAATAATTCACTCATCGTTTCCAACTTGCAGAGCAATTGCGCAACAAGTGAAAAGAAGCTGGCGGCCGCTGCGTGCATGCATGGAGCAAACGGACAGACCCACACCCACTGTGGTATATGTTGAGGCCTTCCACTCACGTAATATAAAACTCTTCAGTATCATGTTGCTAAATGAAGGACTCTATACACACGTCATGATCAGTAATGTAAAAGTGGGGTATAGCCACTTCCACGACTCGTCAAACCAAATCTTTGACTATAACCCTCCATGCAGGTTCGTTTTGCATCAGTGGAGCGGCCTGGGTACCACTACTCTAGCAAGAAGAGACAGTTCATTCAACATTGAGCTCTCCGAACTTTCCCGCGAAGGACCTTTCTTCTTTCTTTGTGCTATATACTAAATACACGCATTGGAAAGGCAAATTGCATGGGAAACTATAGGATGTCCGATGGGAGCGTTTGATGTATGATATTGCAGCTGTGCATGCTGTGCTGCATGTGCTGCGCGAATGCTTGAAGTATAGATTGTTTCTAACCAATCTATGCTTCAAGTCATCAGCATGTACGTGCACACTTAGTAGCTCAGGCGTAGTTGCTGCCCTGTAAATCGAGTCACATGCATGGAAGTGCATGGTGGTAGTGACATGGGTAGGGGTGGGGGATTTGTGTCATTGTTATACCGGAGGGGCGGATACTGTCTTATGCACAAACATGTGGCCACATCAGAGCAAGGCTTTTGTCTGCCATCATCAGAGCAGCCAGCCTATGCCTAAGGGGTTCCAGAGTAAAGTGGAGAAGTGGCCTGGGCTTTGAGGATGGGGCCTCTCTGTACTCAGTCATGCGTTGAAGTAGTCTGAACCATTTATTGGTTAATAAATTTCACAGTTACTGATTCTGATAAATTATGTGATATATATGATTGCTGTAAGTGTGTGTTACATTTTACATTTTAACTTGTATGTCACTTAATAAAACAGTATATAAACATCTTACATACATCACACATAATAATTATAATAACACACAAACAAGTTGAAACAACTACATGCACAGATAACTGTCCTGTTGGGTTGATTGGGGGGGGGGGGGGGGGGGGTAGGAGCGGACCAAGATTTTATCAAGCATCAGCTCTGATCAATAACAGGCTGAGGCGGCCATATAGCTCAGCTACCACCTTAGACTTTTATATATTGTTATTAAATATAAATACTGACATGCAGTACATGAGCATGTTCGTAACCATGACAACTGTTCCCAAGGTAATGTAAGATGACATCATGGTAAGGTAAGATGACATTGTGGTAAGGTAAGATGAAATCATGGTAATGTAAGATGACATCATGGTAAGGTAAGATGACATCATGATAAGGTAAGATGACATCATAGTAAGGTAAGATGACATCATGGTAAGGTAAGATGACATCATGGTATGATTATTAGACATGCACAAGTGTACATCATTAAGAAAAGACAAACAAATTTGATATTCATAAATTTGGGAACACTCTGTCCATAAAGCTGATGGCCATTTCAAACCCAAGGAAACATGCCTATCCATGTGGAAGATGGAGGGGAAGGAAGGAGGAGGAAGGGGAGGAGGAGGAGGAGGAGGAAGGGGAGGTGATGGAGGAGGAGGAAAATAGATTTATCAGTTCTGGTGTAAAATAAAATTCAGTAACTCACAGCATTAGCTGGAAAGGCTCTAAGCATCAATGGACCGACACCCTTGAAAAGTGCTCCATAGCCCTCCGTCCTCACCTGACCAGCCCCATTGGATGGGAAGAGCGACATGAGTACATGTGTACCACATATAAATATATATGTACATTATGTAGTAGCAGTGGTACATATATGTTATGTGGTAGCAGTGGTACATATATGTACATTATGTAGTAGCAGTGGTACATATATGTTATGTGGTAGCAGTGGTACATATATGTACATTATGTAGTAGCAGTGGTACATATATGTTATGTGGTAGCAGTGGTACATATATGTTATGTGGTAGCAGTGGTACATATATGTTATGTGGTAGCAGTGGTACATATATGTTATGTGGTAGCAGTGGTACATATATGTACATTATGTGGTAGCAGTGGTACATATATGTTATGTGGTAGCAGTGGTACATATATGTTATGTGGTAGCAGTGGTACATATATGTACATTATGTAGTAGCAGTGGTACATATATGTTATGTGGTAGCAGTGGTACATATATGTACATTATGTAGTAGCAGTGGTACATATATGTTATGTGGTAGCAGTGGTACATATATGTTATGTGGTAGCAGTGGTACATATATGTTATGTGGTAGCAGTGGTACATATATGTACATTATGTGGTAGCAGTGGTACATATATGTTATGTGGTAGCAGTGATACATATATGTTATGTGGTAGCAGTGGTACATATATGTTATGTGATAGCAGTGGTACATATATGTACAGATAATAACACACATACAACAATATCCTAGGGCAGATTACCAGATTGTGATATACGACAGCTATGCCTTTATACTGCCCTTCTGGGACTGTGGGAAATAGAAATATAGTGGACTGGGCACCACCACAGTGCACTCCAGACCTGTCTGAATTCTTGACTTGAGTGTATCAGGAACAATGCTGTATCCCCAGTCAATAATTCCAGCAATACCACCAGCACACATTACATACAAGCAGCTAAGATCTTTTCGGCTGAAGAGAAAATCATGTCATGATGTGAAGAATACATACACATATCATCACAGCACACACACATACATACACACAGACACATGACTGCAGCATACATGCAATATACCTTCTTCCGTCCTGGGTAAGCCATCTGATAAGCATTTCATAGCTGGCAAAGTACAGAGCCAACCCTGGAACATCTAGAAGGACCAGCACCAGTGAACGTGTGTGTGAGTGGGACCATGTGAATGTACTAAGTGTGTAGAGTTACAATTGGGTCTTGATTAGGTACCCACACAATTCTCTCCCTAACAAGCAAAAACACATACCTCTGATCCAAGTGATGACCGTTCCTCTATAGAGTACCCTCAGACCTCCTGTCTTGTACAGCTGCATGCCACAGACCAGGGAATTGGCATACAGCTTAACTCCACCTGCCGACCTTTGCACCTGCAGCGAATCAGGTGCAGTAATAGGATATCTTTGGATATCAATGGGGATACCTGCATGACACATTTAACCCTCTCCACTGGTACGGTTACTGCGGTAGCCATGAAACCCGACAGTGCTCCTGCCATGCCTATTTGTGGCATGCTGCACAAGAAATGGGTTAAATGCGACAATCCCTGGTCTCCACCTACGTCAAAACATCCGTGGGGCTGCTCTGTTGGATCTTCTTCCCGAAACCGTAACCAAGGAATATGATGGCTTCAATTGGAGTTACGCCCAGTAGGGGGGAGAGCATGCCTTTGTAAAGACCAGGTACACCCTGCGAGAGACACCATGCCTCTATAAAGACCATGCAGGTATACCCTGTGATGAGACACCATGCCTCTATAAAGACCATGCAGGTACACCTTCCGAGGAGACACCATGCCTCTATAAAGACCATGCAGGTACACCCTGTGATGAGACACCATGCCTCTATAAAGATCATGCAGGTATACCCTGTGGGGAATGCTCTTTCATTATTGCACTGCCATTATGTAAAACTTGGCGCAATCGGCCTCAAGTAATCAGTCCATTAGTGTGATTTTATAGCTACCCTTAAAGAAGTGTTAATATGAAGACACTTCTTTTGTTGCAGTCAGCATCAGTCCTCATCTCTTGTAGCAGGTACGGGCTTAATCCAAATCGTATGGGTCTGGTACGACACAACTTACGATAACAATAAATTCGTTATACTTATAGTATAATACTACCAGTAACGTGCACAGTGAATGGGTTCATTCTAGCCTGGAAGTCGCGTTGATAAGCATGCCGCATTTTAATTTATTTATTTTTTAAATCAATTTAAAGATGTACAGTGAGCTTGATAATACATTATGCACACGTAACTTACAATCAACACGTTTTAAATTTAGTAACCAAAAAGCTCTACTAGTACTACTTGAATTAAAGGTGGTACCATAACCCAAGTTATCGAGTCGACTCCATCTGATCATAGATTAATAACCCGAATTACTCACAAGAGTCATAATGCACTATAATTTTTGTAGCAAACGTATACTAGATCCGTGTATTTTTTGTTTAAGGTTATTAATAAGTGCATTCGTACGCCACCTCGTTACTGAAGGTTTTCATGCCGCAGTCCCACGCTGATCTGTACAGCACGGACATTCCTGGTGCAGGCTTGGACTGTGTTTGTAACATCACCTGTGGAAGAAGATCAAGATCGATCGAGTCAACGTCGCGCGCACGTTCTCTCTACCCAGCTAAGGCAGGAGGTACCTTGATGGTGTCCAAAGGGTGGCCTACAACCACTAGATAGGCTCCCCCAACGCCTCCTCCAATGAACGTCTTCGTAAGGCTAGGCTCCGTCGATGCCATTGCTTAACGTGGTTGAATACGACAATACGGTACAGTGGCTCAACAATACGGCCACCTAGGCGCACAAGCGATAAAGTACATGTAAGACTGTTTTGGTCTTAGCTGTTGTGACGTGTGAAAAAAATGGGTCTGGGTACGCGACCAGGTGACCATGGCGGCATGCATGCTGCCGAAACCAGTTTTCCAAGCACTGCTTTCTCAACGTGCAACTTTTACTGAGGTGCGCAACTGGTTTTTGTTCTCAATAATCATATTATATAGTATATAGTATGGCGATCGAGAATGACGTGGCAAGTAGCAGTAGGCCTACTACAGTAAAGTTAACACGTTTTTGAAAAATACACACACACACATGCACACGCACGTGCACACACACCGGCACACACACACACACACACACACACACACACACACACACACACACACACACACACACACACACACACACACACACACAAAGTCAATAGCTGGGGAGGGAGTTAGCAGGTGGCCTATGGGCTCGGGCATTTTGACGCCGGCGTCAGAGCATTGCGGCTAAGGCGGCAATACATTTCACTTCTGGTATTGTTTATGAATAAATTATTGCGTGCATGGCAACATACTGACTGGATCCTGCACAAATAGCTAGCGGTACAGTCAGTGCAGCGGCTGGGAAACTGATTGGCTGCAATGTATATGTTGACACTGAGAAGAAGCCTATAGGCTAATAGAGTACAGGTTGATGCGGAAGCCATGCATGCATTAACTTGATGGACCCTGAATTGGTGTAGCCAAAGGTCGAGTTCTTCGCTTCTTGCCACCATGCAGGTTAATAGATCTACTCTCTGACACATCCATGCATCAGTGTATAGTTTCAAAGCCAGGTCAGAGAGTATAATTATATATATAATTACAATTATATATATAATATGGGAAAGTTTACGAGAAAAGGGACCTAGCGTGTATTATAAAAAAGTACAATAAAAATGCATTACGTTTGATTTGCTATAACTTCCGAACAGTTAACGCTATCAACTTCCTATTTCCAGCACTTCATACTGCACCATTTCTCTATGGTAAAATATATTTTGGAGTCTTGCACTTGCTCCGTGTCAGTATTGCAACGTTCGATACCCCACTGGGTTCAAACCCGCCATAACTTTCGGTAGGAGTAATCAATTCGCTTCAAATTCGGTTTGTTGGTAGAGAGGTCCTATACCTATCGATTTGTTCTGTTCGTTGATTTTTATGCCATCCGTTACGGAGATACAGTTGAACAAACTACGTGCCCATTTTCGCGCTCGATTCGCGCCAATGATTTGGGCAAATTGCGTTCCGCTCAATGTATGGGGAGGCGGGGATTATAACATTGGCGCGAATCAAGCGGGAAAACGTGCACGTAGTTTGTTCAACTGTATCTCCGTAACGGATGGATAAAAATTAACGAACAGAACAAATCGATAGGTATAGGACCTCTCTACCTACAAACCGAATTTGAAGCGAATTGATTACTCCTCCCGAAAGTTATGGCGGGTTTAAACCCAGTGGGGTATCGAACGTTGCAATACTGACACGGAGCAAGTGCAAGACTCTAAAATGTATTTTACCATAGAGAAATGGTGCAGTATGAAGTGTTGAAAATAGGAAGTTGATAGCGTTAACTGTTCGGAAGTTATAGCAAATCAAACGTAATGCATTTTTATTGTACTTTTTTATAATACACGCTAGGTCCCTTTTCTCGTAAACTTTCCCATATATATATATACGGTATACCTCCGATGAAAACTACATGCAGTGCAAAATACATACATGTATATTACATTCTGACTCACACCTGTACTATGAATAGTGCATGCCGCCAAAAATGTGATGCATGCATGGAGCACTTTCTTCAATGGGCGCGCGAGGTGTCAATTCATCTCAATTGCAATTGAAATTACACTGAGTTCATTTGTGATAGAACATTGGTTGGTAAAAGATCAGGAAACTGAGCAAAGCAACCGACAACTGTGGCGTTGAATTAAAGCCCGGGCATTTATATAGCGCCGGTCGGCCAAAAAGGGACTGATTCAAAATCGAGGCCAACGCTACGTTAACGTTAAGATGGTGTACATGTGCGGTGTGAACATGTACCCTCTATGTGTAGGCTTCATTCGCGCCATATGGCGCTAAACAGTCGAGACCAATTAAATTGTACACACTTAATATAATAAAAGCACTGAAATCATATTGCATGATAATACATCATCCGACTGAACGCATCAAATAATGAACCAAAAACAATGCCAGCTAAATGTTACTTAGAAATGATATTAGTGATATTGTGTGTATTTGTATGGCAACAACACATGCAACAATAATAATAGTTCCTTTATCTAACTAAAGCGGCGTCCTAGTACTACAAGTTATAACCCAGGCTCGCATGCATGGGTCCTTGCATTGGTTCTGACCTATTCTAGTATATATGCTTAAGAGGTATGCAAACATGAGGGCATACGAAGAATTAAACAAAGCATTCCTGCCTGTTTGCGGATATAACTATGATAATAATAATATTATTACTTTATAAGGTTGTCACTTGTATGTTCATTTATAATATTAAACTTGATAATCATTTGCAACCCCACACAATACAAACAATTACACGCCGGCCTGTATATTATTATTATTTCAAACGCTACAGTAGGCTTATTACGCTTATACCGGTATACATGTGCTTTTTAATTATAAATTTTATATAATTATATTACTGCGAGAAGCCATGAAGTACATGTAACACCACGTACCTCCGCTTGCGGACTTACAAGATGTATATACAGGAACGGAACTCAGCTTCTTACAGCGCGAATCACCCATCATGCGAAACAATACATACCTACCTTAAATGAAAGTTTCTGCCGGAACTGATCACAAATTGCTCTAGAACAATGCTCAGCTAGCTCTCTCGCCTTTTAATACATTGAGACTTTACAGTCGCGTGACTTAATCGAACACGTAGTGGCGCTACGATCGTTCCCAGGCCTTATTATTGTATTAAAAAAATTACGAAGGGCTTATGCACATGCCCGAGTGCTTGATATACTTATTATGTAACCTATCGCGGTTTTCTGGAGTCACGTTCAATGCGCAAGGCTAGTTATAAAGTAATACTGAACAGTAACACGTACGGCCGGAACGTTCACTTGGGTCTGGGTACGAGTCCACATGTGTATCGTGGAGGAGAGGACTGGGGCCGGGCCTGGGCCACTTTCCCATAGATACTTCTTTAATATCTATGGTGTTCCAAGCATTCATGCATCAGCAGAAATGCTGTTTCGTGTTTCTACGTTACGTACTTATACAGTATATTTATATTGAACCCCTAGTTGCATGCTTTTATTTTTTCTTATTTTTTTAAAGGTACGTAATCAAAAGTTTGTACTTTAGTTAATTAATTTCACTGATATGGTATGCTTGTTTGATAGAGTTAACTTGATTGTAGTTAACACGCAGTATGAAATTAAAGACTGATATTTCTTAATTTGTCCTATTTCTCAGTTAACCACATTATTACTGGATGGAAGGGGATTTGTACATGCAAACTTTAGGGAATTACTATCAGCATGTATCCTGGCCTCTTCCCCAGGCCCTGCATGTATCCTGGCCATGCATACAGAAGATTTGATCTTTGGATTGGATTGAGGTGAAGCTTTTGAAAATGAATCATATTAAATCTCCATCTTTGCCTCCTGTCGGTGAGGGAGCTATGGAAGACCACAGTGAAGGGGGGCTATGGAAGACCACAGTGACGGGGGGCTATGGAAGACCACAGTGACGGGGGCTATGGAAGACCACAGTGACGGGGGGCTATGGAAGACCACAGTGACAGGGGGCTATGGAAGACCACAGTGACGGGGGGCTATGGAAGACCACAGTGACAGGGGCTATGGAATCTTATGGACAGACTACTGATACAGGTACTATTATTAGACCTCAGCTATATATTACATGTATAAGATATTCCTCAACGACAGCAGTTTTAGTACCAGGTGAGGTGACATCACAGTAAGGTAAAATGACATCATTTTGGTGACATCACAGTAAGATGACATTGTGGTAAGGTAAGATAGTAAGGAGATTTGACAATATGATATTAAATAGTACATCATTAAGAAAAGACAAACAAATTTGATATTCATAAATTTGGGAACACTCTGTCCATAAAGCTGATGGCCATTTCAAACCCAAGGAAACATGCCTATCCATGTGGAAGATGGGGGGAAGGAAGGAGGAGGAGGAGGAAGGGGAGGTGAAGGAGGAGGAAGGGGAGGTGAAGGAGGAGGAAGGGGAGGTGAAGGAGGAGGAAGGGGAGGTGAAGGAGGAGGAAGGGGAGGTGAAGGAGGAGGAAGGGGAGGAGGAGGAAGGGGAGGTGAAGGAAGGAGGTAGGGGAGGTAAAGGAAGGAGGAAGGGGAGGTGGAGGAGGAGGAAGGAGGAGGAATGGGAGGAGGCAAGGGGAGGAGAGATAAATTTATTGCTTTGTGCAAAACAGGTAACTCACAGCGTTGGCTGGAAAGGCTCTAAGCATTATTGGACCAACACCCTTGAAAAGTGCTCCATAGCCCTCCGTCTTCACCTGACCAGCCCCATTGGATGGGAAGAGCAACATGAGTACATGTGTACCACATATAAATATATATGTACATTATGTAGTAGCAGTGGTACATATATGTTATGTAGTAGCAGTGGTACATATATGTTATGTGGTAGCAGTGGTACATATATGTTATGTGGTAGCAGTGGTACATATATGTTATGTGGTAGCAGTGGTACATATATGTTATGTGGTAGCAGTGGTACATATATGTTATGTAGTAGCAGTGGTACATATATGTTATGTGGTAGCAGTGGTACATATATGTTATGTGGTAGCAGTGGTACATATATGTTATGTGGTAGCAGTGGTACATATATGTTATGTGGTAGCAGTGGTACATATATGTTATGTGGTAGCAGTGGTACATACATGTACATTATGTGGTAGGTACATATATGTTGTGTGGTAGCAGTGGTACATATATGTTATGTGGTAGCAGTGGTGCATATATGTTATGTGGTAGCAGTGGTACATATATGTTATGTGGTAGCAGTGGTACATATATGTTATGTGGTAGCAGTGGTACATATATGTTATGTGGTAGCAGTGGTACATACATGTACATTATGTGGTAGGTACATATATGTTATGTGGTAGCAGTGGTACATATATGTTATGTGGTAGCAGTGGTACATATATGTTATGTGGTAGCAGTGGTACATACATGTACATTATGTGGTAGGTACATATATGTTATGTGGTAGCAGTGGTACATATATGTTATGTGGTAGCAGTGGTACATATATGTTATGTGGTAGCAGTGGTACATATATGTTATGTGGTAGCAGTGGTACATATATGTTATGTAGTAGCAGTGGTACATATATGTTATGTGGTAGCAGTGGTGCATATATGTTATGTGGTAGCAGTGGTACATATATGTTATGTGGTAGCAGTGGTACATATATGTTATGTGGTAGCAGTGGTACATATATGTTATGTGGTAGCAGTGGTACATATATGTTATGTGGTAGCAGTGGTACATATATGTTATGTGGTAGCAGTGGTACATATATGTTATGTGGTAGCAGTGGTACATATATGTTATGTGATAGCAGTGGTACATATATGTTATGTGGTAGCAGTGGTACATATATGTTATGTGGTAGCAGTGGTACATATATGTTATGTGGTAGCAGTGGTACATATATGTTATGTGGTAGCAGTGGTACATATATGTTATGTGGTAGCAGTGGTACATATATGTTATGTGGTAGCAGTGGTACATATATGTACATTATGTGGTAGCAGTGGTACATATATGTTATGTGGTAGCAGTGGTACATATATGTTATGTGGTAGCAGTGGTACATATATGTACATTATGTAGTAGCAGTGGTACATATATGTTATGTGGTAGCAGTGGTACATATATGTTATGTGGTAGCAGTGGTACATATATGTACATTATGTGGTAGCAGTGGTACATATATGTTATGTGGTAGCAGTGATACATATATGTTATGTGGTAGCAGTGGTACATATATGTTATGTGATAGCAGTGGTACATATATGTTATGTGGTAGCAGTGGTACATATATGTTATGTGGTAGCAGTGGTACATATATGTACATTATGTGGTAGCAGTGATACATATATGTTATGTGGTAGCAGTGGTACATATATGTTATGTGGTAGCAGTGGTACATATATGTACATTATGTAGTAGCAGTGGTACATATATGTTATGTGGTAGCAGTGATACATATATGTTATGTGGTAGCAGTGGTACATATATGTTATGTGTTAGCAGTGATACATATATGTTATGTGGTAGCAGTGGTACATATATGTACATTATGTGGTAGCAGCAGTGGTACATATATGTACAGATAATAACACACATACAACAATATCCTAGGGCAGATTACCAGATTGTGATATACGACAGCTATGCCTTTATACTGCCCTTCTGGGACTGTGGGAAATAGAAATATAGTGGACTGGGCACCACCACAGTGCAATCATCAGACCTGTCTGAATTCTTGACTTGAGTGTATCAGGAACAATGCTGTATCCCCAGTCAATAATTCCAGCAATACCACCAGCACACATCACATACAAGCGACTAAGGTCTTTTCGGCTGAAGAGAAAATCATGATCACACATAGTCTGGGGACCAGACTCATATATGGTCTGGTCCCCAGACTAGATCACACACACATCCATCACAGCATATACCTTCTTCCATCCTGGGTAAGCCATCTGATAAACATTTCATAGCTGGCAAAGTACAGAGCCAATCCTGGGACATCTAGAAGGACCAGCACCAGTGAACGTGTGTGGGACCATGTGAATGTACTAAGTGTGTAGAGTTACAATATGGAGCTACAGGATGACCATATATGGAGGTACAGGATGACCATATATGGAGGTACAGGATGACCATATATGGAGGTACAGGATGACCATATATGGAGGTACAGGATGACCATATATGGAACTACAGGATGACCATATATGGAGGTACAGGATGACCATATATGGAACTACAGGATGACCATATATGGAATTACAGGATGGCCATATATGGAACTACAGGATGACCATGTATGGAGCTACAGGATGACCATATATGGAGGTACAGGATGACAATATATGATGACCATAAATAGAGGTACAGGATGACCATATATGGAGCTACAGGATGGCCATATATGGAGCTACAGGATGACCATGTATGGGGAACACTGCAAACGTGTGCGAACGAGACCCGTGCAGTGTTATTACAAATGAGTGGCTGCCAAGGTGTTCTTTAATAAAGGACCTATATACTTGTCTTCAAAGAACAAAAAAAATTACCAATGAATATAAGACGAGACAATACTGCACAGAAACTAGCCACCACATGTTTGGGTCTGTATGAACTGCATAAACACATACCTCTGATCCAAGTGATGACCGTTCCTCTATAGAGTACCCTCAGACCTCCTGTCTTGTACAGCTGCATGCCACAGACCAGGGAATTGGCATATAGCTTAACTCCGCCTGCCGACCTTTGCACCTGCAGCGAATCAGGTGCAGTAATAGGATATCTTTGGATACCAATGGGGATACCTGCATGACACATTTAACCCTCTCCACTGGTACGGTTACTGCGGTAGCCATGAAACCCGACAGTGCTCCTGCCATGCCTATTTGTGGCATGCTGCACAAGAAATGGGCTGCAAAGGGTTAAATGCGACAATCCCTGGTCTCCACCTACGTCAAAACATCAGTGGGGCTGCTCTGTTGGATCTTCTTCCCAAAACCGTAACCAAGGAATATGATGGCGTTGATCGGAGTGACGCCCAGTAGGGGGGAGAGCATGCCTTTGTAAAGACCTGGTATACCCTGTGGGGGGGGGGGGGGGGGGGGGGGACCGCGCCTTACAATTAATTCTTAGATCATTTTTTTTTTTTTAATTATCTCTGGTTTTAGTCTTCACCTCGTTTCGTAAGGTTTTCACGGCGCAGTCCCACGCTGATCTGTACAGCACGGACATTCCTGGTGCAGGCTTGGACTGCGTTTGTAACATCACCTGTGAAAGAAAAGGTCGAGTCATACGTGTCCTGTTTCAACGTTCTCTCAGCCCAGTGAAGGCAGGAGGTACCTTGATGGTGTCCAAAGGGTGGCCTACGACCACTAGGTAGGCTCCCCCAACGCCTCCTGCAATGAAAGTCTTCGTAAGGCTAGGCTCCGTCGGTGCCATTGTTCGAGAAGACGCGCCTTTTTCGCGGGAAAAAATGGCCACGCCTCGTGTAATATAATTATTGCACAAATATATATTTTTGTTAATAAAGATTTTAAATTCTAAAAGTGTTGAGATGGCAGGGGATGTTAGCACACCGAACTGCTTACACAGGTCCATGTCGCCTAACTCTGATTTCGCGGGCTTCCTTGTTAGGACGGGAAGTGTTATGTCGCGATCCAGCCGCTTGTCAAAGAGCAGTGTTATGGCGCTGGAGGGAGATGCCTTGGAAGACTACTGCAAGCAGGTGTGAAGGATTTTTTTTTTTTGCTCTCTCGTATGCCGCTTCTTAATATCTGCACACGGCACGCTCCATCTCTCACCATGGCTATGTGTAGTGGGGCCTGCGAAGTGCAGCCCGCTAGCGCTGTTTTAAATTACTCAAAATAGCAAACCACCTTTTTTTTACAGCTGTTATCTCGAACGTAGGTGTTTCAGCTGTGTGACAACGACGGGGACGGATACATTACGGAGAGCGATATGGCACAGCTGTGCGCAGAAGACCTACAAACCCTCGAGAGTGTCTTTACGTACCTCGACAAGGACAACGATGGCAGGGTGTCCTTTGACGAATTTCTAGCCGGGTTCAAGGTACAAGGCGAATGTAACAGGGCGCGGGCGGGAGTGCAAAACGTGACTGTCGGGGTAGAGAAAGGGAACGAGGAAAGCGCTGATATGATTGACCCATATTCATAAGTTCCGCTGTAAAATACTTGTTGCATGCAAAAGCTTCTCATTGTCCTAGCTTGTATGCTTGTGTGTGCGTTGTGTCTGCACTTACATTAAGTGGTTGAGCTACCCCCTCCCCCCCCCCCCCCCCCCCAGGTTTACCAGGACACACAAAAGGGGGATGAGGAGGGCGGGAGGAGGGACAGCTCTGCCTCTCCTCCCACACCTTGCTGCGATAAGAAGCATCAGCTGGAAGAGTCAGTCTATGAGAGTGACCCCACCTTCCTCATGGAAGGGGGCAGCTGGTTGGAGGTGGCCAAGAGGATTGATCCTGAGGGGCTTCTGAACAAGTAAGCCAGAGAGTCATGTGCCTTAGCGTCATGGCAACAGAAGCCCTGGCATGAGGAATGTGTGTCAGGGAGATAGCCAGCCAGGGTGTGGTGTGTTTATGTGTGAGGGGGTGATTGATTTTTGGAGAGTTAATGTGTTGATTGGTGTGTGGAAAGTTAATGATTAATTATTGGAGAGGTTATAAGCTAAACTGGATCAAGGCTTTGTGGTCTTCTTTTACATGTAGTTCGATTTTCTTGTGCAGAAATCATGAAAAGTCCACTTGTATGTATGTACCCCAGCTTCATATGTGCTGGGTGTGCTGGAAGGATTGGGTGTGCTGGAAGGATTGGGTGTGCTGGGAAGGATTGGGTGTGCTGGAAGGATTGGGTGTGCTGGGAAGGATTGGGTGTGCTGGGAAGGATTGGGTGTGCTGGAAGGATTGGGTGTAATGGAAGGATTGGGTGTGCTGGAAGGATTGGGTGTGCTGGGAACGATTGGGTGTGCTGGAAGGATTGGGTGTGCTGGGAAGGATTGGGTGTGCTGGAAGGATTGGGTGTGCTGGGAAGGATTGGGTGTGCTGGAAGGATTGGGTGTGCTGGAAGGATTGGGTGTGCTGGGAATGTTGGAAGGATTGGGTGTGCTGGAAGGATTGGGTGTGCTGGGAAGGATTGGGCGTGCTGGGAAGGATTGGGTGTGCTGGGAAGGATTGGGTGTGCTGGAAGGATTGGGTGTAATGGAAGGATTGGGTGTGCTGGAAGGATTGGGTGTGCTGGGAAGGATTGGGTGTGCTGGAAGGATTGGGTGTGCTGGAAGGGTTGGGTGTGCTGGGAAGGATTGGGTGTGATTGGGTGTAATGGAATTATAGTGATGATGTCATGGGCTGATGATGGCACACTGATGATGTCATTGATGGTTCACTGATGATATCATCATTGATAGATCTGATGTGGCCTCTGTATGGACAGCCCTGGAGCACAACGACCCTTCTCTTCTGGATAACTTTGAAAGCTTCCTGTCGGAGGTGGTAGAGGAACTGCACCAAAGTCAGAGTGCCAGGGAGACTATGGAACACCACATCAAGAAGTGTGTGTGTGTGCGTGTGTTTGTGTGGTGTGGGTGTTTGTGTGTGAATGTGTGTGCATGTTTGTGTGTGTGGTGTGAGTGTTTGTGTGTGTGTGTCTGCAATGAGGCATGGCTACTGATGACCACTCCCCCTAGGGTGTTGGACAGACACCATAAGGAGGCCAGTGAATACGATGATCTGGTGCAGCAGCACATGTGCGAGGCCGAGGAGAGCATTATTATGAAGGTGAGTGTGTGTGTATGGTGTGTATATATGTGTGTGTGTGGTGTGTGTGTATGGTGTGTATATATGTGTGTGTGTGGTGTGTGTGTGTATGGTGTGTATATATGTGTGTGTGTGTATATATGTGTGTGTTAGCGTGTGTGGGCATGTGGGTTTGCTTCTAAAGCTGTTCTGCTATCAGTTGATTTCTTCAGTATGCTTTGTACCCCTCCCCCTTCCCCTCATCCCAATATTGTGACCCTCATTCCCAAGTGCCTGCATTGTAATAAGCACCCCTTCTGTGTTGAGAAGCAAAGGGTACTGGATGGGGGAGGGGCTAAGTGTGGGGGAGGGGCTATGGTTGAGGATGTAAACTAGCAATCATTCTCTCAACTTGAATACATGGGTTTGAAAAGTAAAAAGCTGGATCAGATGGGACAAGCGCCCACACAGGGGGAAGAGTCACAACATGCATTTGATTGATGTACCTCAACATTCAAGTCACTGCTAAATGGGTGGCTTCTCTCCCCTACTTCCAAAAAGTAAAGCATTGCTGTTTAAGTAAAACACACACACACACACACACACACACACACACACACACACACACACACACACACACACACACACACACACACACACAGAACAATTTACGAGATCAGCTTGTCACCTGGTAAGGCACCTCCTTCTATTGTGACCTTGAATGGCCTGGGCCCCTCCTTCTATTGTGACCTTGAATGACCTGGGCCCCTCTATTGTGACCTTGAATGGCCTGGGCCCCTCCTTCTATTGTGACCTTGAATGGCCTGGGTCCCTCCTTCTATTGTGACCTTGAATGGCCTGGGCCCCTCTATTGTGACCTTGAATGGCCTGGGCCCCTCTATTGTGACCTTGAATGGCCTGGGCCCCTCTATTGTGACCTTGAATGGCCTGGGCCCCTCTAGTGTGACCTTGAATGGCCTGGGCCCCTCTATTGTGACCTTGAATGGCCTGGGCCCCTCTATTGTGACCTTGAATGGCCTGGGCCCCTCTATTGTGACCTTGAATGGCCTGGGCCCCTCTATTGTGACCTTGAATGGCCTGGGCCCCTCTATTGTGACCTTGAATGGCCTGGGCCCCTCTATTGTGACCTTGAATGGCCTGGACCCCTCTATTGTGACCTTGAATGGCCTGGGCCCCTCTATTGTGACCTTGAATGGCCTGGGCCCCTCTATTGTGACCTTGAATGGCCTGGGCCCCTCCTTCCTGCTATGTCTGTACGAGGAGCACACAATACAACAATCTTTTTTGGTAGCCATGGTAACATCAATTACTATGGCTGTAATGAGTACTAGTACATTTATACAAAAACGTTTCTACCGCTTAGCAACCGTTTTTTCAAACATCTCGACAAACAATAACCAAAGAATGGGGGGGGGGGGGGAAATTCTTAATATTTTAAGGACCTCATGATTCTTACACATTGAAAGTCTGCCCATCACATAGGCAAAGGTTTTTGCCACTACTCTAAGCTTTCTTTGCATTATTGGTTACACACACACACAACATACATGTACATCACACATAATAATTATAATAACTCACAAAACACACACAAACAACTATATGCACAGATAACTGACCTGTTGGGTGATTGGGGGTAAGAGCGGACCAAGATTGATCGAGCATTAGCTCTAATATAATCAATAACAGGCTGAGGTGGCCATGTAGCTCAGCTACCACCTTAGACTTGGGGGTGTTACCATGAATGGCTAACCGTGATGCCACCTGCGAGAAGGTCTTTATTGCCTCTGGTCCCCAGGCCCCATAGTTCTCCACTGCCAATGGTACACATCGCCAGCCCAACTCAGCACACTTGGGATAATTTTCGTTATATTTTCTGTGCTCAGCTGCCTTTGCTGAAACATCCTGGCACATGCCCGCTTCCAACATAGTGTGTGAATTAAGCGAGGTGATGTCAAAGGCAGCTGAGGTGCCACAATCCCAATTGGTAACAAGGATGTCTGCAGGCCGTGTTCTGGAGTGAACATGTCCCCACCCACAGTAATGAAATACTTGTAGCTTACATGTACAAGTATTTCATTACTGTAACGACACTAGTATGGTGATACACCGCGTATAACTATGGTGATACACCGCGTATAACTATGGTGATACACCACGTATAACTATGGTGATACACCGCGTATAACTATGGTGATACACCACGTATAACTATGGTGATACACCGCGTATAACTATGGTGATACACCACGTATAACTATGGTGATACACCACGTATAATTATTCGTACATGTATACACCAGCGTGCCACTCAAATGAATATGGGTTAAAGTTCCGCAAACCCGAATTATTAATTTTTTTAAAGTTATAGGCCAGCACATGGCTGTTTCGAGATGGACATTAGGTTGTTAATTAGAATACGTATATATATATTACGGTACAATTCTTATCCGGGTCCCATAGGAGCTCATTAAAATGTGGTCAATGTTCTAATCCCTATTTTGTGAAGATGCGTTTACCAAAAAAATACCAATATATTTTTCAGCTGTTCTATATTCAGTTCGGCACTACAAAACATCAATGCGCACTACTGAGGGCTGTTCTTTATTAGTCCACTAAAGTCGCGCATCTCACGGTTTCTTTGTTTTTGTTTTGGCATTCCTGAAGCACTCGAACGGCAAGCCGTTTTTCTCGAGAAAATGCCTGACAAAAGGGTGCGAGATGCACCTTATTGTAAAGATAGATCATTGCCCTTTTTAAACATACCTAGCTTATGTGCAGACTTATTTTCTGCAGCGAGAACAAAACCCTTTACCCTGGACTAGCTAATCATGAATAAAGCTGTATCACGTGCGCTCATGCTGCAATCATAGATTAATATGCTGCAATCGAAGCGGATGGAAATTTCTTCATGTCAAGTGCCGTATGGGTATACCGGGCCTTTTATGCGGACACAATTAGTTGAAAAATATGTCTCGAGTCGAGGTGAGGCAATTTAGAGACAACCTACAGCTGTGCTAGCCTACTTTCTCTGTGGAACTGCTGCTTCTAGCTAATTTCTACAAAACGAAGGCTTGCTATGTAGGTTGGGAGGAGGAGGAAGGTGCTAATCCTTTCATCCCTAGGTTATCTTAAGGGCACTAGTTCAGCATAGTAAGCCCCGCCCATGTCCCCCCCCCCCCCCCCCCAGCTGCCACGCCCACCTCAGTTTTCACCCACTTCATGCTGGGTAGTCAGGCATACAAGATGTGCTTGGCAAGCTCTACAGGTTTATTTTGCCCTTTTCCTCCCTCCCTCCCTCCCTCCCTCCCTCCCTGCCTCCCTCCCCCACCCCTCCCCTCCCTCCCCTCCCCTCCCCTCCCCTCCCCCTTCCCCTCCCCCTCCCCCTCTCACAATAGAAACCTCTAAAGCTTAAAGACAATGTACAAGTAAAATAAACACAACACATAGACTTACACAAACGAAATAATCAAATTGAGCAAGAAAATAAGGGAGCAAGGGAGGGAGGGTTTTGATGCTGTCATCTTATATAATGTAATGATCTCAAAGGTCAAACTATGTGGCCACGCTCCATGCAGCACACCACTGACACAACTCAGCACACCTCATCACATTTTCCATCCAGCCCAGTGGTGAACCAACCTATGAACATGGTCCCCTATCATGTGAGCAGCTTCATTGTCAAGGCTACAACATGTTTACAGATTGGCTCCACCCACTTGCACCTCTACCCCTGCCACTAATTATAAGCTGCACTCAGTACCATTTGTTCTTTGCCTCAGGAAAAATTCATCCCATGCAGGCACTGTCTCTTTAACCTCCTCTTTTCCACCCGCACTAATTCAGCATGCAAAAAAAAAGATCAAGGCTACTAGTAAGGTTGTATTACTACCGTACGTACTTCAGTTTATGGATACAATTAAAGCTCCAATGTTGTTGTCCAAGCTGTTTAAGTTGTGAGATCACAGTAATCCATCACCCGTTTTTGAAGTGTACATACATGTATTGCAATCGGACCGCCGCCATGCTTGTAGTATATATAAATTGGTCGTATTCAGCGCCTTGGTACGACTCGCAGAAAATAAGTCTGCTAACAAAAACAACCAAATCACATACAACCAGCACTCCTGTATACGTTTATACAAGTTTTTGTAACTCATGTCAGGCAAATTAACGGAAAAAAAGCTTTTTGAAACCAACCACTCTAAATGGAGCGCTATTAGTCACGGGCCCGTATCATGGCGTACGTTAGCATTAAAACGATAAAACTTATATCATTGTAGTCCTCGAAGGGTGTGCAACACAAATATTTACCTGCACTGCGCTTACGTTGAACGGATTACAAAAGATAAGCCAAATTCCAATGCCATGCGATAATGAGGGTCTAGTTACTTGTTACGTAGGTAAAAGTGGGGACGAGACCTAATGTCAATGCAATGAAACACCCGTGAGCATTGAATAGGGGGGCGGAGTGTAAAGGTTCAGTTGCAATAGAATGCTGAATGGAAGATGAAAATTGCGGCCGTGTTACGGTACATGAGGGTTGCTTGTGGTCGTTTAACATGACTGCGCATTATAGAACAAGTTGTTGTAGGCAGTTCCTGACCTAGGCAGACTAGTTTTAACTTTGACCACGCCTTCACAACTACAGAGCGCCGAGAAATCGAGGAAGCTGTCGAGGCGCTACCAAAGCCTGCTGGCCGAAAGGGATGCACTCATCAGCGAACTGTCGACCAACCAGGCCACGCTAAAGAGGGCGTTGGAGGAGCGGCTAGAGTCAGAGGCCGTACTGATGCAGGAGCGGGCGCGCCTTATGGCGGTAAGCGTTCCTCCTTTCCTCAAATAAGTACGGGCGAACGTCCTCAAATAAGTACGGGTAGGCGTATATTTTACCACAACAGAATCTTTTAATTACCAGTAGCTGTGGCCTGTGGGTGCTTGGTTTAGTCAACCACTTCCTATTTCTGGTCCACGTTAGACAGGTTTCACTTTCTCTTTCCTCCTCCCCCCAGGACAATAAAACTCTGCTAGATAAGCTGGAGTCATCCATGAGGCAGCTGTCAGAGGAGGAGCGCGGGAAAGCTCCGCCCAGAGGCGTGGCCAGCCTGCCAGACATTAGAGAGATGGACCAGAGTGACGATCATCACCATGGAGACATGAGGGGCGTGCCCGAGTGTTCCACGCCCACCTCCATCAAGACCTTCAAGTCCAATGCTAACCAGTATGTGTGGGGGAGGGGCTCTTTGAGGTTCTTCACATTGGCAGTACAGGGTGATGGTGTGTACTGGGTGATGGTGTGTGCTGGGTGATGGTATGTGCATGTAGAGTACTTCCTTTCTTCCCCTTGTCCCCTGTAGGGGGAAGTCATGTTCGCTCCACAACCTATACAGAGGTGACAGTGATGGTGGTGATGGGGGCAGTGTCAGGCCTCCCTCAGCCGATGGTGTGACACAAGCTGCCAACTGCACTGGATCCAGCGAACCCCTCACTCACTCCAGTGGGTGGAGCTGTCCTTCCACTGTGCCTACATCCAATGACAGTTTCGTCCACATCAGTTCTAATCAGTGCACACCATCACATGGAGCAGCCGGCAGTGGTGGGAGGAGCCTCCTTCACAGCAGGGAACTGGAGGTGAACTCTAAATGGAGCACAGCTCGTACCTCGCCAGACGGCCAGCCGGTGGCACCCACCCAGGACACACCCTCCTGCGGGTTCATGGAGTCAAAGGTCTCTTCCTACGCTCGGATCACGCGCCCCCGTCATAGCTTTGCGAACTCCCTAATGTCCTCCGGTCCAATCACCTACGGCCGTACGGATGGGGGCGTGGCACTGGTGGGTTCTGGATGGTTCACTGCGTCACATCAGCTGCCCAAGTCATCTGGGGGCGCGACCAGGGTCTTCAAGGTGGCATCTTTAGGTAACCGAGGGCGACCTAATGCGTGTGCCCGGGGAAGGGGGTGTGGTTAGAGATGGTGGGCGTGGTGATGTATACCTATACTTCCTTACGGTGGTCACTCATACGGAAAAGTATGTACTCGTTTATACGGCACATCTATTGGCAATCAATAGCAACTTGTGTGTGCTTAATATTATGAATACATTTGAGATCAAAACTTCTACAGGTATTGTCCAAGCCTCCACTTCTAGCTAATCGAATATGCCTTCCCCCCACTGTATAATCGAGCTGGTACTTTCCCGTATAAATGGTTGGGCAATGTACCTCCTCCCCATTCCATTACCTCCTCCCTCCCCTTACCTCCTCCCCATTCCATTACCTCCTCCCTCCCCTTACCTCCTCCCCATTCCATTACCTCTTCCCCATTCCATTACCTCCTCCCCATTCCATTACCCCCTCCCTCCCCTTACTTCCTACCCAGGGGACAGTGGTGTGGGGAAGTCCACTCTGATGACGTACCTTAGCCAGGGGGAGTTCAGGCATTGTATGGCTACCATTGGTGTTGACTTTATCACCAAGACGATGATGGTGGGAGATGAGAGAGTGGTGTTCCAGCTGTGGGATACCGCAGGACAGGAGAAGTGTGTGTGTGTGTGTGTGTGTGTGTGTGTGTGTGTGTGTGTGTGTGTGTGTGTGTGTGTGTGTGTGTGTGTGTGTGTGTGTGTGTGTGTGTGTGTGTGTGTGTGTGCTTTATGTATGTACACACCTTTGGGGCAATGAAGCTATGGACATGAACAATGGGATTTGATTGGCTTTCCGGCTCTTCTGATCCCCTCCCATAACCACGCCTTCTGTAACCATGCCTACCCCATAACCACGCCTCCCCCAGGTTTCATGCAGTGACTATGGCCCACTACCGGAGGGCCGATGCCTTCATCATTGTCTATGATGTCACCAACGCTAAGTCCTTCAAGGATGTGACATCGTGGGTTAACGTTATTAAGGTGAGTGAGTGGGTGGAGGGAGGAGCTTGGCTTGGGAGCGGTTCTGTTTGTGTTCCAAGGAATGAAACCACGAGTGTATTGTGAAAACATCGTCAGTGTTTATGATAGCATAAGAGGGTCAGGGTCAAGAGTTAAGATTGTTTTTAAACATGCTGTACATGTATGTATATTTTTACTCACACACAAACATACACATACAAACAACACACACATATGCACAAACACACACATGTATGCACACACACACACACACACACACACACACACACACACACACACACACACACACACAGACTGCCATTAGGGATGACTACCCCGTGATTATGCTGATTGGTAATAAATGTGACCGGGTTAATGAGAGAGTTGTCTCCAGGGAAGATGGCCTGCGAATGGCAGCTGTAAGCCATGTGGGAAGTACTTTAGTGTAGCCATGGTGATGTGTGTGGCCGTGGTGATGTGTGACGTATAAGCGATTTTATCTACTACCATTGTAGGAACATTTGGAGGAAATGTGATTTGGATGTGGCCTTGTCACATGAGCAGGGGTGTGGCATTATCACATGTAACCATATTGATGATGCACACACCAGGGATTTAGCAGCAGGAGGTGGGTTTTGGAATATAAGAAATATATAGGGGGTGGGCAAAAGTCCTTCCTCCTTATGGCATGTTTTATTAAATGGAGCGGACCAGAATGATTAATTAGCAGGCCAGTGACATGGCATATGTAGACCAGGTATACATGTACCCATATAATGGCACTACTGCACCCATATACACCTACATAGGGTAGTACTTTCCTGCTCTCCTCCACTATGATAAAGACCACACTTCACATAATAGTTTATCACAGCCCCCTTGGCCTTCTGTACTCCTACAGTAGATATGGGCCCCCTCCATAGTAGTAGATATGGGGGCCCCCACTTCCCTTCACAGTAGTAGATATGGGGGCCCCCACTTCCCTTCACAGTAGTAGATATGGGGGCCCCCACTTCCCTCCACAGTAGTAGATTTGCCCCCCCCCCCTCCACAGTAGTAGATTTGCCCCCCCCCCCCCCCCCTCCACAGTAGTAGATATTGTTGATCAGTAAAAGTAGCATTGTTTGGGTATGGTTTAGTTTTACACATTGTACCAATAGCAATTCATATACGTTTGTATTGAGAGCAGTGTGTTAATTTAACACCACAGGGAATGCAGTGTGTTAATTTAACACCACAGGGAATGCAGTGTGTTAATTTAATGCTACAGGGAATGCAGTGTGTTAATTTAACGCCACAGGGAATGCAGTGTGTTAATTTAACACCACAGGGGTTGAATGCAGTGTGTTAATTTAACACCACAGGGGTTGAATGCAGTGTTTTCAGAGACCAGTGCATTCTCAGGGAACAATGTTCTGGAGTGTCACGAGAACCTCGCACGCCTCCTGCTTCAGAAGGAGGATGATGCCATATTCAGCACAAAGAATACACTGGCCCGGCCCACTCCTCGCGACAAGCCCTGTGCTTGCTGATAGGAGTGGGGACTGCACAGAATATTATTTTTGACATCCAAATGACATTCTGTTTTGTATTATTTGTGATATTTCAGTTTCAGTTACTTTCATCTCTTTCATGCTGGTCATCATTGACCTCAAGTTTAAAAAGTGAAGAATGAAGTTAAAAAGTTAACCTCCAAACACAACACACACTTGCACATTGAGCAGGGCACGAGAGATGGACATGATAGGTCTGGGGACCAGGCACAAGGGTATGTTGTAGAAAAGATGAACATACTGTGGTGATGA
The DNA here is from genome assembly GCA_949361645.1 of Spongilla lacustris. NCBI lineage: Eukaryota > Metazoa > Porifera > Demospongiae > Spongillida > Spongillidae > Spongilla > Spongilla lacustris. The sequence continues at coordinate 7,815,806 of OX442430.1, forward strand.
AAATATTTTGTGATGATGAAGTTATTAAAGATTATTATCTGGAGCAGCATCCTTTGCTGGAGGGTTGCTGAGGTGTTGGTGCTGTCACTGCTATGACTTCCTTTTGAGCTACTTGAATGTCCATAGATTGCAGAGCCTTCCTGTGAAGGTGTGTAACGTGATGTATGTGAGGGTGTGTGTGCATGCAGGAGGTACTAGTACTTGCCTGACCAGTAGCATGAGAGCATTCCCCACATTCTGACCTGTCTTTGCACTGGCTTCTATGAACTCAGTCCCATACAACTGTTAGGGAAACAATGTCACCAGCCATCCTCCCCTTCCAAGCCATCCCCCCCCCTAACCAGCCATCCCCCCTCACCCACCATCCCCCCTCACCAGCCATCCTCCCCTCACCAGCCATCCCCCCTCCCCAACCATCCTTCCCTCCAACCATCCTTCCCTCCCCAACCATCCTCCTCCTCCCCAGCCATCCCCCCTCACCCACCATCCCCCCTCACCCACCATCCCCCCTCACCAGCCATCCCCCCTCACCAGCCATCCTCCCCTCACCAGCCATCCTCCCCTCCCCAGCCATCCTCCCCTCCCCAGCCATCCTCCCCTCCCCAGCCATCCTCCTCCTCCCCAGCCATCCTCCTCCCCAGCCATCCTCCTCCCCAGCCATCCTCCTCCCCAGCCATCCCCCCTCACCCGCCATCCTCCTCCTCACCAGCCATCCTCCCCTCCCCAACCATCCTCCCCTCCCCAGCCATCCTCCCCTCCCCAACCATCCTCCCCTCACCAGCCATCCTCCCCTCCCCAGCCATCCTCCCCTCCCCAGCCATCCTCCCCTCCCCAGCCATCCTCCTCCTCCCCAGCCATCCTCCTCCCCAGCCATCCTCCTCCCCAGCCATCCTCCTCCCCAGCCATCCTCCTCCCCAGCCATCCTCCTCCCCAGCCATCCTCCTCCCCAGCCATCCTCCTCCCCAGCCATCCTCCTCCCCAGCCATCCCCCCTCACCCGCCATCCTCCTCCTCACCAGCCATCCTCCCCTCCCCAACCATCCTCCCCTCCCCAGCCATCCTCCCCTCCCCAGCCATCCTCCCCTCCCCAACCATCCTCCCCTCCCCAACCATCCTCCCCTCCCCAACCATCCTCCTCCCCAGCCATGCCTACCTTAGCAAAGTCTTGCCCAGTTTCTGTCAATACCTCTCTCTCACCAACATCATCAAGGTCCAGCTTGTTCCCCACAAGCAGCATGGCTGCCGGCAACACTGATACACTTTGCTGCAAGGTGAGAGGCAGAATAGTGTGTGTGCTATTGTTGTCTTAAGGGCATGGGGGCCATGCTCTAGGGAGGGAGGGAGGGAGGGAGGAGATGGGCTCACCTGGATGGAGTTAATCCATGTCTTAACGGCCACAAAAGACTCCTCCTGAGCTATGTCGTACATCAGTATGATGCCGTGAGCCCCACGGTAGTAAGCCTTGGTCACAGACTGGAACCGCTCCTGTCCCGCTGTATCCCAGAGCTGCAGGGAAATCACCTTATCCTCGACCTGCAGTACCTTGGCATAGAAGTCCACCCCTGAGCATGAAATGAAGAAAGGGAGGGGGGGGGGAACGTTAGAGATGGGTAGCATGCAAACACTCCTCTCCCCACATAATCACAAGGAGAGATCACTTTGTAAGAAGAAAGAAAAAAAACATTTAAAAAAATTTGCTTCATATACGGAACGTACCGATGGTGGACGAGTAGCGCTGGGAGAACGCGTTGACGCACAGCCGCATGAGGAAGCTGGACTTGCCGACGAAAGAGTTGCCCACCACCAGGATCTTGAGAACGTAGTCCGGCTTGGAGGCCGGAGCATCGATGAATTTTAACGACTGTGCGAGAATGCAAGCGTGCGTGTGTGCGTGCGTGTATGAAGTATCCATATTGAGTGATATCGGCAATGGAATGCTAACGAACACACATCCGTATAAAGGAGGGGTCGCAATAGCACACACTATTATACACAAACGCTCGCACGTACAGCTGCGCACGTATAACATCGCAATGAGCTTAAAGCTTAGCGCCATCAAACGCACACGTTCGGACGAGACGCTCTGCTGACTTGCACATCTCTCCATCTCCTCCCCCGTTCTCTGGTCCCGTGTAGGCGAGGCTATCAAAGCAGCGACCTCCATTCGTGTAGAAAACGGATGTGCGTACTCGCTACAAATCCTCTAAAGTTCGTATATTTCCGTTTTTAATTAAAAGTGTAGGTCTAAGAATTTGCGATAACCCATTTGTATGACGGTGGTGTTTCATGGCACAACGCACTACGGTATGGTAAATCGTATTCAAAAGAGGTACGCGTATAAGCGTGCTGTACATGTACATATGCGCGCTGTACATACGTAATCGGAGACGAATACGATAAATACATACATACATGTACATAAAAGTTATGCATTTGTTCAGTCACGTGCAGCTACTTTCCCACGCATGTCACCATAGTTTGTGGATGTAATGGGCCCTCCCCTAACTGCCACATCATCCAGATGCCCTCACATCCACCACCCACACACCCACCCAACATCAAACACACCTGTGTAGTCCCAGGGTCCAAGGGAGAGAGGAGACACCATCCAAAATATATATCCCCCTTCCATTTTTAGACCACACCCTCAACAAAAACAAACCCCACCACACCCATCAGTAACCACACACCCATCAGTGACCACACCCTGAGACTATTAGCGTTAGTGCTATATCAT